>JAQIUQ010003287.1:197500-289945 GCA_030378365.1 Hybognathus amarus
TTTCAATTCAATTTCAATTCAACTTTATTCCGGACTTAATAGTCCAATGTACAAGACACACACACTTCAAATAAAGAAACAAGAATTAAATAGGCATTTTACGCTGTACACAAATTTGCTATATATATATATATATATATATATATATATATATATATATATATATATATATATATATATATATATATATATATATGCTGTACATACATTTGCTATATATATATATATATATATATATATATATATATATATATATATATATATATATATATATATATATATATACCAGTATATAAAACTATGAGAACTATAGTATAAATGCACATATTTGTGTATACTCTATATACACAGACACACACGTATGCTCTTAGTGGAGAAAAATGATTATTCAAATTATTTTCTGCTCTGCTTAAAAGCATGTATTTATTATTATCAATGTTGAAGACAGTTGTGCTGCTTAATATTTTTTGGTGAAAAGATTTATTATTTTTTTCAGGTTTATTTGATGAATAGAAAGTTTAAAAGAACAGCGCTTATATATATATATATATATATATATATACATATATATATATATATATGATAGATAGATAGATAGATAGATAGATAGATAGATAGATAGATAGATAGATAGATAGATAGATAGATAGATAGATAGATAGAGAGAGAGAGAGAGAGAGATAGTATTCTGTAATTAATTCAATTCAGACACTTTTCATGCATATAGCCAACTTTAAATATATCCATTTTCTTCATTCTTCATGCAACAAAAAGATTAATGCTTTATTTCATTCTATGCCATTTCTTACTGTATCAGAAAATAATGTATGACAATATTTCCATAGATGAAACCAATAAGGGTCTGAGCAAATACAAGAACAATGCAAAAGCAAAGGGCCTTAGGGAGATTCCCAAGAGCTGCATCTTCCTTTCCATGAGGGTTGGGTGTGGAAGTGGGGGATGGGGAAGTTACCGCTTCATTCACATGCATAATATCAAACTTAATGAAAAGAATAGTTTGACTGGTGCAGAAGGACAAGCAGCCTTCCATATTAAATATACAGAATGTATATAGAAGCACTTTTAATGCTTTTAAAGGTCAGATTTGGGATGGAAACAGAAGAAAAACACAAAGGCTTAAACAAACGCATCAACCTGGTCTTTGTATTTGAGTAATGTCAATAACAATGTTTTCTCAACGGAATGATTGCACAACAGCTCTGTGTCCTTCGCCTGAGGGTGTTTAAAGTACTTCTCACTTCTGATGAACTATAACATCCCGAGTACGCTCCTATTCCAGTTACAATCAACATTCTGCGGCACAACCAATGAAGGCTTGACATAATGACTATTATTCTGTACAACAAGCATTAAATAAATACATTAAATATACTTTTCTTGAATGATTGACTGCATGCAAAGCACAAAATAGACTTGCTTATTTGAATACCGATTATGCCGAATGGTACTTTTCTTCTACATGAGTTTTACTAAAGCAATCTTTACTTCTAAATATGCTATATAATTCTGACTTTTAACCAATTAAGTAACAGTAACAAACCCTGATGCCTTTACATTCATGTGTTTTCTTGTGTGAGCCCTCTCCCCCTCCCCCACCCTACATGAGTAGTGTGTGTGTGTGTGTGTGTGTGTGTGAGTTGAGGGAAGCAATGCAGGGGACGTGATAAGTATCTGCTCTCTCAAATAACAGCCAAATTTCCTTTAGTTTCTTGCAGTTGCAGAATAGAGACATTTCAGTGCTTATCTTTGTTTTCACGAAAGAAATTATGTATGGAATCCTTGTGGAAGGAGAAAATCAACTTTATTCACCTCTATTTATGGACATTAGTCAAAAGCATTGGAAAAAAGGACGTCAAGTTTTAGGATGATGCCACCATGAGGTGTGGCTGCATGAACTGGAATAAATACCTTTTAGCCCTCCTTTATACACGAGACAGCAGGATAAAACAATATTATTGTGCATAATTATACATTTTTAAGCATATTTAATAGTGAGTTTTAGGATAAATAAAATGCTAGCTGTGAAGTTAACTTTAACAAGAGAAAGGACAATTTTATTCAAATTCAAAATGTCATTTCCACCACAGAATAATAGATATTTTAAGATGCGTTGGAAATGCTGACTTTTTAGGACAAAAAATGACTCTTGTGATGATTGTATGAACATTAAGGCTAGGCATAGCTACTAGCTTAAGCTAGCATAAACAAAATTACCCACATATGAAGGTTAAAACAGCTATTTACTATAATATGAACAAACATTATGTGGACAAGATGGATTATTAGCAGAATTATCGTTGTTAAGATAATGTAAACGAAGGATAGTCTTTTATAAATGCATGGTTTGTTACTTTTAGTAAACACATTTACGTTTTTATTCTTCTTATGGTCTAATAACATACGGGTACCAGCTGCACCTCCGGGTTTTTGAAAGGACATTTGTTTACAATGCTGGCAAAAAATGAATCCATTACTTAGGCAACTGTTAACTTCCTTCTCATTAACGGAAGCCATCCTCACATAATAAGAGGCTATGCATAACTCTCATACCTCAGTTGATAATAAACAATAACAGTAAACCAGTTTCAATGTAACAATCTAGAAGAATAGTTGAGAGGGTCATGTGATCAGAGGTGCGCGAGACGCGAAGTTCTACAGAACGCGCTGGGTGCTGCTGGGCATGAACGCGACTCCCAGCCTCATCCGACTCGTGAACGGTTCCTGTGAACAGTTCATTAAAAAATTCAGTGATTCCTTTACGTTGGTACGTAATTACGTCACCACGTGGTCCTTAAATTGGACCATGTTGTTTTTTTTAATACGTTTATTTAAATTTAGTTTAATTTGTTCCAGACATAATTTAGACAGCTTAAATATAATTAATACTGTAAATTTTATTAAAACATACAACTCTGTTTCGTAGGCCTATATGTGTGTTGATAAAGATGTTGTTTTTTATATTTTATGTGTTTTATATGTTATACTTATTTCTAGGGAATTTTATTTGAACTTTCTGATATTTTTGTGTAACCTACTGGCTTTTTTTTTTGACCAAAAATAAAAAGTCATCATTTCATTTTCTAACCCTCATGTTGTTTTAACCCTGTATGAGTTTCCTTTTTCTGTTAAACACAAAATAACATATTAAGAATGGAAACAATGTTGTCTGGTCCCCGTTGACTTAGGCTATATATATATATATATATATATATATATATATATATATATATATATATATATATATATATATATATATATATATATATATATATATATATATATATATATATATATATATATATATATATATATATATATATATATATATATATATTCATACTATGAAAGTTAATGGGAACCAGCAAAAGTTAGGTTACCAATATTCTTCAAACTATACAATGTTTGTGTACAACAGAACAAAGAAACTCATGTTGACAACACCACGAGGGTGAGTAAATTACAGATTTTTGTTTTTTTGTATTTTGGGTGAACTATCCCTTTAACAAAAGTGATACTTTGTTGTTATGTGAATCAGATGAATTCGGAAACCGTTGAAAATGAGATTCACTAACAAAGAACAGGGTCGGCCGAGCCCACTCTTTTAAGGTAAGCAAACTAACCCATGTTGTACTTTATGTATTTGAGATCCTTAAACGAACAGTCATTATTTCGAGAATCCGGCTGTACGTTTTTGATTCACCGGTTTTGTGAACCAGCTCAAGTGATTCATTTAATGTACATTCGACTCAAAAGAACAGTGCGTTAAAGAATCGAACATCCACAGCTACCCACGGGAGCGCGCCCTCTCTCTCTCTGAACGCAACAGCTGCATAGTGAGTGATTTGCAAACATTGAAAGCAAGGCATTTCGTCCGGCTAACAATTGGCTAACTCAGCTAATCAGATTTCCAGAAAGAAAGAAAGAAAACCAGCTACCAAACTAATATCCCATATACGTTATAAGTTACTATAGCGATTGTTGGCTCACAATAAGAATACCTGACGAAGTCTGAACATAATGGTAGGTATGGGGGGTGAGTTCCTTATTTTCTATATCACTCATCGCTAGCGTGTCGTTAGCCAAATTTCTATTATCAGCACGAGCGCAGGTTGATCTAACTCACCAAAGTTAACGAACTCAACAAAGACTTTATTTGAAAACAAACACTCTATTATATGGGATGAAATAGAAGAGGATGATAAAGTTGGTGTCTTTTTTTGGTAATGCAGGAACTGCATTAAGGTCTTTTGATGTTCTTCCTTAACTTGAAAGGGGGAAAGAATAGACAACAACTTGACAAAAGTTTCAGCCATCCCCAAAAACAAAGTTGTAAAGTTGTATTTGGCTATCCGACCTGTTATGTTATACAAATAATAGTTTTTAATGCACTCATCGAAAATTAATTTATTCTAATAGATACAAAGAAGAAGGAACTTTATTTTTTTGACAAACTGATGTTTGTCATTTTAATGATTTTATGTTTAAATATCTATTCTGTCATGTTTGTATAGTGTCTTCCATCAAACTATGTTGATGGTTATTCGTTATGTATATACTTGACCATATAGTGATCTCATTGTTCCGTAGTAAAAACATCTTAACTGTAGTTAGGGAGGAGTTTTGTATCTCATGCCAAGATGGAAACAAAAAAAGAAAAGAAAAGAAAAACAGGGCATGCAGGTATATTGGCGAGGTATGTAGTAAAATAACTACTAGCAGTCTCTAGGGTTGCTGATCAAGTTAGAATGATCACGTGTCAGGAAATTACAGCCACATTAAAGGCATGCTTCCACACACGAGGCATGATGATTATTTATATATGCCATGATTTCGTTTAGAACATAGTTTCTATTATGTTGTTGGAAAATCGATACTTTTAAACTTTGCATTATGACGTCAGTAACCGTTCTTTTAATCAGCCATCGCCACATTCTCAGTCTCACACACACATTGGTGCTCGACGTCAAGTGCTACGTTTGAATACCTCGTCTGTGTAAATAAATGTGTGTATAATTATTAGATTATATATAAAATGCATTTATATATCAATGTGTGTGTATATAGAAATATATATGTTTATATAAAGTTACTACATTAGCATGTGTGTGTTATATATCATCTGCAAATTGTGTTTATTTGTATACATGTTTTACTTTATTCATAAATGTTTTTGTTTGACTTCAGAATTACAGTTGAGAGCTTTTTCTGAGATAATTACTGAGCAACGTTGTTTTTCCCCCTCTAAAGGCCACTCATACTGTTTTTCTTAAGGTATAATAACCTGTTTTTCACTTAGCTTATTTGCATGAGCCAACTGCACCATTTATTGCTTTATAAGACAATTACAATAAGTGTAACTGACACTGTGTCTTTTTAAGAACTCTTATTGATAAATTTGGATGGTTTTGGGGCCAACAAACGCGCTATTCTTGTGAACAGGTTGCATGGCAAAGCCCAAACAAAAGAGTAAGACAAACACCAGCTGGTCCCTAGCTGTTTCTTCAGCATGTCAACTAACCATGTTTTAGGCTGTTATAATGATGCAAGTATAGGAGTCGTTAACAGTTGAATAACTTTGTACTATTTTTTTTTTGTGCATTTAGAAGTAAATTCAGGATTACTTTGCGATTACTGTTTGAAGAATTTTGAGAAGCAAACAGTTTTTCTGTGTTTAGATCAGCATGGCAAGGCCTGTCATAAGAGTAGTATGTTTGCAGAATCTGAAAAAAATTCACAGATTGTTTTCTTTCTTCTTCACATGCTTTTTTTTTTTTAAACAGTGGTTATTCGGTAGATAACTGAAGTGTTGAAGCTTCCTTTTCAGCCTTCTCTTTTTTTCATCTTCAGCCTCTGTTTCTCTTTTTTTCAATGCCTAACGTTAGCAAAGCCTATTTTTGTGTTGCGCAGGGTTTCCTGAAAAGTGATTTGGACTAGTAGTGTGGATGTAGGGATTTAGAGATTGTCATTTAATTGATTTTTGATTATGCTTTGTATTATAGGTATTGTAAAATAAGTACTCGGTTTACAAATGATTGGCAAGTTGCATGAAACCTTGTAATAGGCTTGAAAAGAGTGTTGTGTATTAATCTTGGATGTTACTTAATATACTAAGAGAAAGATGAATGTCGTTGCCCATATTTAATGTCTTGTTTCAGCATGGAAGGTAGGCTAAAAGGTTGCAGAACAATGCTCCACCTAAGGCCTCACGAGTGAGGTTTTGCAGATAATTTGAAGGACACCGCTGTAGATAGGCATAAGACTCTGGCTTCCTGTTGCCTCACTGTATTTATAAAACTGAATTTCGTCAGTTTTGTCCCTGAAAAACTTTCTAAGATTTGAAATCTGTTTTTTCCTTCAAGTTGTGTAAATGCACCAATACAGAGCGCCTTGTTTATTAGATCTCTCAATGCTTTTCTTTTGTTTGTTACGTATACATATTTACTGAAATTATACTTTCAGTAGGCATTTGGCTACTGAGATGCAACGTTTTCACTGTTCCTTTATGAACAACGTTGATATAAAATTCCATAATAATGAATAATGTTTGTTTTATGATCAATTATAAATTTGTGTTCTTCATTTAAGTTTTAGTAGTATATTCTTCCCAAAAAAAAAAAATCTTGCTCCATAGATAGATGGAACATAATATATAGAGAGAAATAATCACATAAATTCATAATTATTTTAAGCTATATCACAGGGGTCTATTGTCTTAAAAGATGACACTTGTAAACGAATCAGAATCATTGATTTTTCTGTTAGTCTTAGAAAAAATTAGTCGTTAGCCTAATTCAAAGTTATCCCTAAAGTTTCTTTGAATAATATCTACGGTACAAAGCCTGATTTATAGACTTGGAATTTTTACAGGCACACCTAAATTTCACAGTACTGCTTTGTGATGTACTTATTTGGTAGTTTCCATTTAATTTATGTAAAAAATGCTAGTTGTTTACATTGAAGTTATAAAATGGCTTCTTATTTAGAGCTGTGTATTGTGACACATTAAGCTCCATTTAAAATGATTTAAGCAGCATTTTTGTAATGCATTGCATTTGTGCATGCAGTTTTTATCTCCTCTTATCATTTGAGATTACTACATGGGATATTTGTGCGTACAAAATGTATTTGTCACACTGCTGGACCACTGAAGTTGATATAAAAAGGTTGAAAAACAAAAGAAATGGAGACCAGTTTTAGCATATAAATAAAAATGATAGCATCTCATAAAACATATTTTAAACTAAAATCCTGATTAAACATGTCTATTCTTTTCATTTACATTGGGCATGGTGCAACAACCATCCCACTGGAGTAATTTAGTGCTAAGGACTTTTCTCAAGGGCACAATTATTATAAACTAACACTGTACCCCCCAACAACCACCTAGCTGCTAGTTCATTCCCAATTCAGATACTTAGGTGTCAAAGCCTCAAAAATTGGTTGTTTTCCCAGATCTTTAACATCTAGCTTACTATTGCATTGCATTCAGTATGTTTCCTTAAATAATGAAACAATACTTCAATATATCCTATATCTGATTCATGCTATTACAATAATGTATGTTTTTGAATGAGTGTAGAGTATCATTTGTTCAGACTTTGACAAATTGCAGTGTGCTTTAAAGTTAAACTTGTTTGTTTTCCAGTTTACTTAAACTTTACTTAAACAGTTTACTTGGAAACTTAAGCTAAACGTCAATCTTAGAGCCCTATGTGGTTGCTAATCTTTTGAGCTATCCATGTGACATCATGTTTCATCTCGAGTAACAGTTCAAAACAGATGAGTGCTTGTCCCCCGGCATTAATTGAATCATTTGTATTTGTAAGTGTAGTCCTCTATTGATTGCATTACCACGGAAGTGGCCACACCTGACTTTGTCCTTTTCTTCTTTTTCAGGTTTTGCCTGTCAGGACAATTCCTCTGTGTGAATCACAAGAAATCAACTGATCAAGTTTATTTCCCCAGTGACTGGCAAGTCTCAGACTGCTTCTCCTGTATAGGATGGATCATAGGGGTTTAAAGAAACTCTTAGCAAACATGCTGTTCTGAAATTCAAATTTGAAAAGTACCATGGAAATGTTAAGAGTATTTTGTATTTTGTTATCTCATGCATATCCTCCTTCATGAGTATTTCAAAAGAATGACTCTACTTTTCACATGTCTTGATAACGTTCAACATATTGTTTCGTACAAGCTTTCAACTGAAACTAAATAAGAAAATTCCCAAGTAAATTCCTGCTGACATGCCTACCCACCCATTGATCCCATATGTGGAAAGTCCTGATGGACTAGGTGCACTGACATTCTCAGCCACAGCAGTGCAAGTATGCCTGGCACTGGGTCTAGCATGACGCCCATGCCAGCTTGGTGGAAAAATCTGACACGCTGGCAGAAAGTAGCCTACCTCTGGACTGCATGTTTTGCGAAGAGACTTTCCTGCATCAGGAAGACCTTGGACCACACCTTCTATCCCAGCATCCCACAACATTCCATGCTCCTGCAGTGTTGCGCGTGGAAGCGGAGTTCTTAACTCCCAGCGACAGGGCCCGTTCTAAGACTTGCCCAGCTGTGGTAAAGAATGAGGAGCTCTGTTGCGCTGTGTGCGGCCAGGCTGTCGCAGATGCGAACAGAGTTGGAAGCGCACATGAGGAAACACAAGGACTCTTTCACGTACTGCTGTGGCCTCTGTGGACGTCGTTTCAAAGAGCCGTGGTCTCCTAAAGAACCACATGAAGAACCCATGGTGGAAAGTCTGGGTCTAAAAACAAAAACCAGGACTTGGAGATCCCAACTACCGTTAATGACGTCATCCAAGACCAACCCCTATCACCTGTTGTCACGTCGTACAAAATGTGCATGGTATGTGGCTTCTTTTCCTCAACAAGGAAGTTCTGGCTGAGCACAGCAAAGTCCACAATCGGGAACCGGAAGTAGATGAGAACGTCTCCCTTGTCAGCCAGCCTGCCGAGGAGGTTCCTGAATCTCAGAAGTCGTTTCTGCAGACCTTACAGTTGCAACCGTCTGGGGTGAGAGAAGCTGAAAATAATTGCCCGTCTGGACGCTGGATATCACAACTTGATCCGTTCAATACCTACCAGGCCTGGCAATTGGCCACCAGGGGCAAGATCGCGGCAGGTCCAAACTTAGCCAAGGAGCTCAACGCGGACTCCAACTCTGACAACGAGGACTCTGGTTCTGAGAAAAGAGGAACTGGGGGCCATCTGGGCTTCTGGTGGTGGAGATAAACCAGTCAGGCGAGCCCTAAGAAGTGAACTCAAGCCTACTGAGACTCCTTCCCCATCACCTGAGCAAAAAGGTCTGATTCGTAAAGACAAGCCAACAAACTGTGAGGAGTGTGGCAAGATCTTTCAGGACATACCATCAGTTGGTCCTTCATTCTAGAATCCATAAGAGCAGAGGAGGAGCAGAGAGCCCAACCACACCTGGAGATGGGAGGGCCCAAAGTGTAGGCTCGTGTAGCAGTTCATCTTTCGACTCGAGCAGAGGAGTACTCAGAGGATGGCTCGGAAGAGGGAGTGCCAGTTGACGCCTTTAATCCAGGTATTATTACCAAAGTGTTTGGTATTGCGTTCACATTCTAACTCGTTTTTGATTGCTTGGTGTAAACAACAAACCATCATCTGTCAGACATTGGTCCTCATAATTGGCATTACCTTGTTAAATTATGCACACCATAATTACCAAAGAAATGTGCACTCTTTATTACAGTGAAGCTACAGTACTTCTCAATGGTTCAATATCATTTTCCCACAAACCTGTTTTTGTATTAGTGAAGAACTTGGAGCTCCCTCTGCTGGTCAAGAGATGACTTTAATCTTTTATACTTTACTTAAGGGTGTTCAGCTTGCAGTGTTTATTTTCTGTTATAGGTCACCATGTTTTACCATTCAAGCTGCATGTGTTAAACATGTCTCTCTTTGTCCTACAGATAAAAGTGAGGATGGATCAGGTAAAATGAAGCTCAAAATTCTTGCTCCAAGAAAATGCAGTTACTGTGGCAAGACTTTCCGCTAAATTATTACCTCAATATTCATCTCAGGACGCATACTGGTTAGTATTGCTTTTTTCTCATTAGGCTTTCTGTTTTCTTCTTTTTTAGGATGAAAATAATGTTTCTACAGATTGTTTGTTTAAATTTTGCCGTCTCTCTTTTCATTTCACAGGTGAAAAACCTTATAAATGTGAATATTGTGACTATGCTGCTGCACAGAAAACGTCTTTGAGGTACCATTTAGACAGACGTCACAAAGATAAACCTTTCACGGAAATCCCGAACATTCCTGCAGCGTCGTCCGGTAGAAATATCAAGGTCATCGAACCTCCCAAGAATAATGACAAACGAGCCTTAAAACCAGCCAAACAATGGCTTGCTCCTAAACCTCTCCCTGTTAGTGTTAAAACGTGAACCAGGCATGAGCCAGGCCATCATTACCAGCACAAGTCCTTTCATTCAAGTAAAGCAAGAGGATGCCAGTTCTCCTGTCGCAGCCCCTTACACCCCTACAAGTGAGGTCAACAAAACATACCTAGTACCGAGATAGACCTGAAGATGGAGGAGAAAGAGCCTTCTGAGGCACCGTTGAATCTTTCCCTCAAAGTGTCTCTTTCTGTATCTGCTACCTCAGTACCCAGAAACCTGTTACTGACCAACACATGTACCTCTTGCTCCTATGAAACCCTTTACCCTGAGGTTCTCCTGATGCATAAAAAGCTCATCCACAAGGAGAAGTTGGAACGTCAAGAAGAATGGATACAGGGGACCTCAGAAACTGAAACGGTACACTGGTTGCCCCGGCTCTTGAGGGCAGAGACGTCACTCCTTTGCCCAGCATCAACAGAGAAGCATCCCCGTCGGACCAAATCCCCACTCCGGCAGCCGGAAAAACTTAGCGAGAGGGTTCCCAAACATCCACAGATGTCTAAGGTTTCTCCTGCAAAAGAGCGCTGGGAGAGAACAGCACCAGGAGGGTCAGCGGGGCAGGAATCGGATGCAACCAGCTCGCTATCAAGAATCTCAGAGCAAGAATCTAGCAGAAAATTAAATGTGCCAATTGTAAATGACCGAGAGTTTGTCCAAAAAGAGGCCTGGCCTGGATCATGAGATGAGTCAGAGGGCAAGCATGGGCAAAAACGGAATGGGTATGGCCCACGGATCCAGCTAGACTTTGCCTTTCGGAACCGTTTCCGAAACTGACGCAAATGGATGTCGGCGGAGACCCTCTAGCAAGAGACAGAAGTCCTTTGAGCCTCCACATGCCACATCTGGACGGCTTGGAGAGAGATTTAGACAGGCTCGTGCCCTCTGGCAAGAAATACCAAAACTTTGTTGCAGGCGAACTCACCCTTGGCTTCGGTTAAAGTGACTCCTACGCCGTCTGCCAATAACATGCAGACTGACTGGAATGTCCTCGAACCTGCTCCGCACCTACACGCCCAACAACCTGGCGTCGCTCTATCACCCCACCGCTGCAGGTTCCAGCCACGCCGTCATGGCCTCACCTGGCCCTGGTAAGTATTTACTACACAATTTTAGAAAATGCTTATTAGATAATGGAATAGATCTGTTTATACTTGAAGAAATGAGAGAAAATATAAGAATTCAACAACAGCTTTTTTCAGACTTTAAGATTAGATGGCATAAATGGGCTAATCTAACTAAAAAAAATGTGTTCGACATATATTTCAAGTAAAAACGCTTCTATACAGTAATTCAATAAAAAAAAATTATATGTGTAATGTATATATATATATATATATATATATATGAATATATATATATATGAATATAAATACACACACATGCATGCATATTTAAGAAAAAAATATTATTTATATATGAAAATATTTATATATAATATTAATTATATATAAATCTATAGACTGTATATACATGAAAATATTTATAAAATATATACAAGCGTGTGTATTGATTCATATATATATATATATATATATATATATATATATATATAAAAATAATAATTATATTTTATATTTTGGATGCGATTATTAGACTGTATATACATGAAAATATTTATAAAATATATAACAAGCGTGTGTGTATTGATTGATATATATATATTATATATATATATATATATATATATATATATATATATATATATATATATATATATATATATATAAAATATATATTTATATTGTGGAGATGCCTTCCAAGCAGTTGACCCGGGTTTGGATTACGTGCCAACGCATAAATCTATTTCCCCTGGCCAACTCCTCCTTTAACTCATGGCTGTAGCAAAGCATATATATATATATATCATCAAAGTTAAAAGGTTGTGATATGTGTTTATATAATATTAATTCTTATATATCTCATATCTTATGAGATATACTTAACAACGTTAATGTGAAGTGGCAGCTTAATTGTCGTAAATAATGTCACAATGCTAAATATCCTCATGTTTCAATGCTATAAGTATATTTCAAGCCTCTGAGAAAATGTTCAAAAGCTATTTAAATATTTTAGACTTCACCATGGCCTCTTAAATGGTCTCGGCAGTTGTTTAGTCAGGATGTGGTCTGGGATTATGACTGAACACTACCCCATATGCTCCTCTCTTTAGGGAGTAGGTCCTTGATCTTCCCTCATTACTCCACTAGTATGACTCAGAGGAGAATCCAAACCAGCCCCTTGAGTAATGAACGCTGTGGACCTTCAGATAAGAGCTCTTAGAACTATCCAGGGTAAATGTCTTTGGTAGACCTTGCTCTCATTTCACAGGTATTACGCTGTGGTCCATGTAGCTAATCGCATTGTCTCTCCTCACAGCTTTGAAATATGCAGAGAAAACGGGGATGTGGTCGCCAATGGTGGGGTCTACAGCTGGGAGGAAAGTTTAAAGGATTTGATGTTGCTCAGATTGTTCTTCAGACACTTCCGCTGAAGGGTTTGATGTGCTGGAAGGGTGAACTGTGGGATTCGGGCCGCCAGCGCTGCAATAGCCTTGGCTGGAAGGCAGAATGAACTTGGACTGCAGCCTTGAACAGTGTTGTTTTTGATTCAATTTGCATTCCATTATGGCAATAGATTCATCTGTGGTGCACTTAACACAAACCGAACGTCTGACGTGCTTGACAGTTGACTTGTGAATCTGTTGTGGGTCAGTGGTTTGTGATGGCCGAAATACTGAATCAAACTGCAAGCCCAAGCAAGTGCCTCCATTACTTTTTATTAAAAGCCTACACGCTTTATCTACGAGTGGACGGCACTGACGCAAATAAACCAGGAGGGGCGCTGGTGTTATTTCTGCTTTCTCTAATTGTGTAAGATTGTCTATATTGTTAATGTTTAACATCTCTTTTACACTTTACAGGTCAACTTTGGATGCTATGCAGAGAATGGGAAATGCTATCGTTTCCAAAGTTATGAACTCTTTCATTTGTAGCAAATCGAGCTGCTGTCACTGTCTCTGGATCCAGAGACTTTTCGAAGTCGATGGTAACGTACTGTGTACTGTTGCGTAGGTACATTAAAAAGAAATGCAGGGACTGCATGGAACCTCTTTCACTGTGACAAAGACATTTAATGGGATCCTCAGGATTGAAGAGAAACATAACTGTGATATTGTGCCGCCACTGCTGAGTGGTGAGCATTTTGTGTCTTCAGCGTTTTTTTTTTACCTAATAATCAATTGTATTTATCTTTCTAGGCAAGTGTGTTGGTTCATTAGGTTGTCGTTGCGTGTTTGTAGAATGGTGGCTAAAGCATCGCCATGGTTTCTGTTACTGTCTGCGTTCAGTATACTGCTAAGCTCTTTACTCCCTGAAGATGTTTGGCCATCGGAGAGTTAACTCTATTTTGTAATGTTTTAGGGGCTTTCTTGAGCTGAAGCAAATGCATTGTATTTCCTTGATGATAATAAACTTGAAACTTTTTTTTTTTTTTTTTTGTTGCTTCACTCAGAATTTAGAGTCGTAGATCAGTTAGGCTGAGCGATGGCTGTCACTGTGTTTTGATAATGGATTTCAATTCAGTCAGAAAACCAACGCTGCCTATTATGCAGGTTCGTTGTCTCTCTGGTTTTTGTGTGCAGTATTTCGACTTTCACACTGAATTGGGTTTGTGTAGGTAGTTTGGTTTAGGATGTAGTGACAGCCATGTGTAAATTTGTTTGTAGTTGTGCAAAAAAAATCTCTAGAGTGTATTTCTTCCCATTTTTTTTTTCTTTTTTTGTCTTTCTTTGCACTTTCACTAAGTTTCTCTTTAAGTTCCTTCTTGTGGTAAGGTTGTCACAGGCGTGCAAATATATCGAAGCCCTGAATGATGCTTTTTCTCCCTGTTTTGTCCATTGTTTCATGAATGATGCTGTTATTCTTGGTCTCTAACAGAATGTGTAATTTGGATTCCCAATCTTGTAACCCACCTTGTTATTAAGCCAGGTGTATTCCAGGGCCGAGGCCCTTTCTAGAGGCAGAATAAAGCAGTTGTGTAAACTGTAGAGAAATGTCAAATTGTCCGTTTCATTTTCATCTGAGGAACACTAAGGTGAGTGAAATGTTTTTAAAGTCTTGATTGTGGATGTTTATTAGATATTAAAACATATGCTTAATTTGGAGTCCTGATTTGATGTATTGTACTGTTTTTGCATGCCAAGTAGTCTAGACAAACTGCTAGTAAATTTGTGGTAGTTTTTTGTTTTTTTTGGTCATAAATGTCCAATTTGGACTTAATGGAGAACTCCGGTCAATTTAAACATTAACAGCTTATTTTTTTGTAGGATAACACGTGCTAGGAAACACCGATTTTTGTCTGTACTGACAGTACTCCAAATGTACAAAAAATGAGCTCAATGTTAAAATTGACTGGAGTTCTCCTTTAATGTTGGTAGAAATGAGGTTCCTATTATTTATGAAAAAAAAAAAAAATCCTTAAAGGGCACCTATTATGGCATTTAAAATGTTCCTAATATTGTTCTGGGAGTCCCCAACAACAGTTTTACATGAATGCAATGACAAAAAACACTTTATTTGTCTTATAATATGCATTTATTTTTACCTGATTTGCTCACTCAACTCCCAAATGATTCGTACAACGACTCATTTTTCCAAACCACTCCTTTGCGTGACGCTAATCGGCGGTGATTGGTCAGATGACCCAGTCAGTTATTGTTTGTTAGCCCAATGCATAAACATATTGATAAAGCACTGCAGTACTACAAGACCTCTATTCTTTATGACAACTCCAATAACAGCGACAAACATTTCACATATTTAAAAAAAAATTGACATTGGAGACCTAGAAGCTGCGCTGAGCGTAACTTACACACACGCGCACACACATACTTATTGCGCCTTCCCTCCTTGCGCCCCGACGCTACAAAACCCATAAAAGCAACAATTATTAATAGTACTTACAGGTTGTGATTCGGAGGAGGAAGCTGATCCATATACACTGTGGGGGTACTGAGCCCTCCTTCAGGAACAACCGGCTTGCGAATCCACATTTGAATTCATTTATGTTTTTGAATGATTCGTCATTAAAATCGAGAACACAATCGGGCTATACTGTTGTGGTATCGTTACAAATATGAACTCTAACCACCGATTCTTCACATGCTCAAGTGGCTGAACTATCTTTGCATTGTAGAGCACAGCGTCTTCTCGAGCATGATGCTATGATGAAGGATGTTAGAATGTCAGTTCTAGACTTCCGTCTGCGCGTCGCAGTAACTGGGCGCGGCCAAGTATGCTATCGTTTCATATCTATGTAACAGCTACATGACTCGCTTCAAAAACAATTCATTTCATAGACTCAGAGTCGACTTCACTTTTGAAAGACAATAACTTTATATATGGTGCACTTTCAGATATAAATCTTTGCAGGATGTTTTCATTCCCTTAGAGCTATATTCCACACCATATGAACAGTCATTTTCAAAAATCCATGATAGGGGCTCTTTAAGATTTTAAGTTGAAGAAGAAATACGTCTGAGGACGTGACTAGTACAGGGGTGTTCCAGTCCTGCGTAGTTCAGCTACAACCCTAATAACAGACTGGTATGTTGCCGAGTTGGAGCTAAACTCTGCGGGATATTGCGCCCTCCATGATAACCCAGACAAACTTATGGCAAATTTGCAAGACAGTCTGGCCAAGAGGCCATTCATTTCTAGAAATCGAGACCCCAATCAAAAATATTAAGTGCTTGGGAGTACTTCCGACTTGGCGCAGTAATATCGCCACTCGTGAAAAGTCCTCTCCCTCTCTGGAGTGATATTACTGCGCCGAGTCCATAGATATACATATATATATATATATATATATATATATATATATATATATATATATATATATATATATATATATATATATACATATATATATATATATATATATATATATATATATGCGCCGAGTCGAAGTGCATTATAGTTATCTACATAACACGCTTAGAAAAGTGCAACATTTTATTTTGTGTCACCATTGTTGGTCGAGTTACTCTACTTGTGTAACTGTATTTAAATAGGGAAAATGTGTGGGTGTTTGGGCGCCCTCTCTGCTCTGGCCCATATTGAATGAACTGGGCTGGTTAAGTGCTATCAAAGTGTCTCGCACGCAATGAGGCGAGAGAAGTATGTATCAACTTGTCTTAGTTAAGGGAAAAATGGTGGAGTATCCCTTTAAAAACGGTTGTGAATGAACCTTCCTCAGACCCACTCTGTTACAACTGGTGTCAATAGGCTACCTAAAGGACTGAGTTCATTAGAAAATGTGACTTCTCTGGCAGAACACTAGAGGGCAGTATGTCCAAACATGTGAAGTGCTGCTGGTGAAACCATGTGCTTCTTGCTTTATTTGATACCGAGACACAATGAACTCTTCACACAAAGAGTTATGAGGTCTTGTGTTAGATAATATAACCATTCGCCTTAATTCGCCCTTTTTGATTGAAGATGACTATATTGCATTGAATAATTATCTCTAGCATCTTCCATTTGAGGCCCAAATGCTTTTATTAAACAGCTGTGGACTGAGTTATCCTTAATTTGCTTTGTTCGTCTTCATTCCTGACCATGCATACTGGATCAGGGGTGACGGCGTGTTGAACCTGGCCAAGTGCATCCCAGTGTCTGACAACAGCAAATTATATAGGACAGTATCCAGCACATTAAACAAGAGTCTTTCACCCCCTCCTTTTCTTTTGACTATAGCACATCTGCTTGCTGTCTGCTCCCCAGGGTCAGTGCTGTGTAATCTATTGCATTAGCTCACATTAGTGCATATCGCCCATGGGTTTCAATAATCACAAACGCAAAATGAGCATTTCACTTACTATCACCCTCATATGCCCCTCAAACGGAGGCCAACATGAGCATCTGGATGGCAGGGGAAGGAAGCACAACCTCAGCTCATGACACGCTTCCTGGTTTTGCCTAATCCCTCAAGTCCAATATGATGTGCAGTTTTCCGCCTCTCGAGTCCTGCTCAAGGGTTTAATGTCAGGGCTGTACTGAATAGAGCTGCTTGCTGTTTTCTTTCCTCGTGTTTATTTGATTTTTTTTCTCAGTGCTGGTCTGCGGTGATCAGTAAACGTCTGGATCAGGCCTCATTACTGGTTGAAAGTTGGAAAGCACACAGGCTTCCTGTAAATCAGTGACTGTGATGAGGGAGTTTAGTGTTGCCTTAGTGGTGCTGAGGGTTGAACTCAGTGTTTTGAGTATGTAAAATGTTTTTTCAAGGCAAATGCAACCACAGATATGCGAGTAGCCACTTGCACCAGTCCACAGTGTTTTATTTTCACCCCCAAATTTAAACGAAAAAGTAGTTACATTTTGCATGATGAAAAGGGAAACTGGAAACTTGTTTTTGAATCATTGTTTTGTATAGTTAAAATCAGCACATGTCCCCCACGTATTCACTTTTAGGAGGAGCCTTCTGTAAAAAAAAAGCAAAAAAACTAATTTTCATAACTGTAATGAAAAGATCAAATGTTTTCAGTTATGCTTTACATTTTAAATCTGCAGATGCTACAGATGCAAGAAATTTGAATGATTTAAAAAAATAGAATTTTTTTTAAATTATTGAAAACTTTTACGGTGTCAAACAATTAATTGTCACTTATTAATCCAAAATAAAAGTTTGTGTTTACATAATATATGTGGGTGCACTGTGTATAATTATTTTATTCATATATATAATATACACATGCTTGTATATTTAAGAAATATTTTCATGTATATAGATTTATATAATTTATATTATATATAAATATTTTATATATAAATAATATTTTTTTCTTAAATATACATGCATGTGCATGTATTTTATATACAAAATAATTATACAGTGCACCCACATATATTATGTAAACACAACCTTTTATTTTGGTGTGATTAATCGCTGATTAATGTCTACAGCCCTAAAATATTTATTTTTAATAATTGATTCTACCAAAAACACTGTAATGATATACAATTGAAGCTCCTTTTATATTAAACAAATGAAACTTACTTCCTTCCGATTTTAAGTTTTGCTGGCTGAGCTTTGTTGAGTTTATAGTTGCAATTTCAATTGCCGAATACTCGTCATATTTGTCACTCCTGATTGATTAATTAACAAACACCCAAAAGTGTCCAATAATAGTGGGATACTGGTAAAGCGAGTAATTCAACTACATGGCAATATTTAACATGAGTCATATTTGTCACAAATAACAACTTCAGTGAAAAAGCTTGGTGTGCCTTTAAATGCTCTCTTAACTAGCATTTATAATGCACACATGCAATGCAGAGCAACTATTACAGTGAGCGCCGTCATCCCCTGCTGTTCCAGCACAATAGTTAATTCCTGTTTTCTGTCCTGCCTTGTTTTCTGTGAAGGTGTGGGCCCCTTTGTGCCTGGGGTCACACCCTGCAGAAGAGAACGTTTATTTCCACTGGGCTCTGCTCCTTATTCACCACAGGAGGTGTTGCTTTTGCTGACGTGGGGATCTGGCATGCAGCGCGGCTCACACAATGCTGCGTGCAGCAGGTAATGTGCAGAAGAACAATACTGAGATGTTAATTAGAGTTATGTGCAACACGGGACGCGTGCAGTTACCCCATTGCTTGTCATGGTATTTGTGAGAGCATTTGTGGCAAAAGCAAAGCGATATTCCCTGTGGACGAGTACTGAGGCGACTGTATACATATTTTATCAGTGCCGCTTCCCCACTGTCAGACAAATTATTTGTTCACCATAAAATGTTTGACTGTCTGCTTTAGTATGATAATTTAAGATCAATATTTTGACTAGTGACTTTAGTAGTGTGCATTTTAATCAGTATTTTAATATGTTTGTGATTGCAAACCTGTGTCACGCGAGCGCAACACTCCCTCCCACTTTTGTCTTAACTGTTGTTTTTGTATTTTCATAGCTGTGTGCAGTGATGCTTATTTTCATGTTGCATGGCTTAGTGCACAATTCGGATCTGAAATGTTCTTTCATGCAAATGTTGTGTGTGTGTGTGTTTTAAAGTTTGTCAGTAAGATGTTTATTTTCATTTGTCTATTTTTTTCCAGTAAGGATACATTAAATTAAAGCCATTTACAGTATTAAAACATTTCTATTTTAAAAAAAAAAAAAAAAGCTTTTGTTTTTTCTTTTTTACTATTCAAGGGAAATATGCAACTTATTGATCATGTTTCTTGAGCAGCAAATCGGCATATTAGAATGTTTTCTGAATGCATGTGATTCATCATGGGATCATGTGACACTGGAGTAATGATGCTGTAAATTCGACCCTGCTAGCAATTTTCAGGTTCTGGGAACGTTAGTTTTTGGTTCCCAGAACGCTCCCTGTTTTCCCCCAGGGAAAGTTTTGTTAACGTCAAGAGAACGTTTCTCCTAAAGTTAGGGGAATGTTGTGGAAACTTTATGGGAACAATCCTTTTAGGAAAACCTAAAAGTAACCTACCCAGGTGACGTTCCCTGAAGAAACGGTCTCCTTAAGTTATAAAATTAAACCTAAAAATAACCAAATAGGAACCATACGGGAACATACTGTGTTTGCTGGGGAGGTGGATGGATTATCTCGGCAAAGGAGAAGTGCTCACTAACACGGATTTAGAGAGATTTGTGAAACAATATCTGAGAGAAATAGGCCTTTTGTGTACATAGTAAAAGTCTTAGATCTTTGAGTTCAGCTCATGACAAATGGGGGCAAAAACAAAAGTGTTGCGTTTTGTTCAGTGTATATCTCCTTTTTTTCAGGCATCGGTTTCTACTTACTGCAGACAAAAATAAATGCATGGAAACTTCATCTCAGTCATGTGGCCTCTTAATGGGCAATGTTGTTATATCATTGATAATTACCTCCTCTCAGATTGTCAACTTGCATGGATTAGCAACTGGGCTGGCAACGGATGAGACTGGAAGGAATCCGATTTGTCCTGTTTTCTGAGAAATGTAAAGTCGGTGTTCATTTGTGATTGCTCATCATCGTCGGTGGATCCCTCTGAGAAAGAAGGGAGATATAATGGCTCTTGCGGAAAAAACAGCCGCTGGCCTCGGGAAAGGGATTTGGGTGTCTGGAGACAAGCAGGACCATATGGAGCAGGCTAAGATAGCAAGGCACACGTTCAGGAATGATGGATGATGTGTCATGTTTCATGTTGCTAAGAAGCCATCAGAGACCTGGTAGAGGGAAATCAAAAGACGTTCGTACAGTAAAAGCGACTGTTGCGGCGTTTAAAGATTTTGCTGGTTCCATCAACCCACGTTGCTCTCTGTTGGCTGAAGCCATTAATGGGATGAGGATTTTAGGAAATGAAATTGTTGTCATTGTTCCATGAAAATGGGGCAAAAGACCTATTGAACACTTTTTTTGGACAAAAAAGCATGTCTAGCTGTTGAATAGTGCATTTCCTAAGTCTTAAAGGGATAGTTCGGCACAAAATGAAAATTCTGTCATCAGTTACTCACCCTCAAGTTGTTCCAAACCATATGAATTTCTTCCGCTGAACAAAAAACATATTTTGAAGAATATGGGTAACCAAATAGTTTATGGGTCCCACTGACTTGGTCTGTAAAAATAATATTATGGAAGTCAATGGACCACATCAACTGTTTGGACCCTAACAGTTTGGCGACGACTCATTCGAATGTCTGCCCTATCAACTTTCGATGGTACATTCAATACCCAGTGTTGGGGAGTAGTTGACTACGAGTAGCCGTAGCTACTAACTTAACTACATTTTTCAGTAGCTTGGCAGTAGCTCAGTTGCTTTTTAAACAGTGTAGCTTTTCCAGTAGCTAACTACTTTGCAGCAAGTAGCGGTGTAGCGCAGAGCAAAAGCTACATTGCTCATGAGGCCTGCGCGAATCAGCGCGATGCAAGGATATTCTTCTTCTTGTTAGATTACAAACTCATTTTTTGCCATTACCGCCACCTGTTGTTTAATCACGCATCTTGCGGCTAACAGTTCACTGAAGTACAGAAGTGGGTTGACGCACCCATATTATGATTAAATAGCAAGACGTGAGCGGCAGATTTGGAGGATGGAGAAACAACTAACGTTAATTACCCATGGCCTTATTTGTCAATCAGTATTTTTGAGAAAATCTTCTACATGCAATTTACGATTGGATGTATATTTCGTTCTTGCAATGTTGTAGGCTATTTGTTGCACTTTTGACAAACAGTCAGATATATTTTAGTGTTGTGTGTAATAAAACAATACTCTTTGAAATCGTAATGGCATTGCCTTGTTTTAAACACTAAATATTTTACTTAAAACATTCCTCAGACACTTATTCAGTTATTTATAATATACGTTCTTCAAAAAGCAAAAGTAGTTTCAATGTAGCTAGCTACTTTTTGATTGTAACTTGTAGTGTAGCTAACTACTTTTCTAAACGGGTAGCTTGACTGTAGTTAAACTACTTTAACTTATGAGTAGCTTGTCAAACTACAGTTTCAGAGTAGCTTCCCCAACACTGTCTGTGCCTACCATTCCCGGAGAGGGAGCCTGAGAAACGGCTACCACATCCAAGGAAGGCAGCAGGCGCGCAAATTACCCATTTCCGACACGGAGAGGTAGTGACGAAAAATAACAATACAGGTCTCTTTCGAGGCCCTGTAATTGGAATGAGCGTATCCTAAACCCATGGGCGAGGACCCATTGGAGGGCAAGTCTGGTGCCAGCAGCCGCGGTAATTCCAGCTCCAATAGCGTATACTAAAGTTGCTGCAGTTAAAAAGCTTGTAGTTGGATCTCGGGAGCGGGCCGGCGGTCCGCGCGATGCGAGCCACCGCCTGTCCCGGACCCCTGCCTCAACGTCTTCCATTGCAATTTCCCGTATATCTAAATATGTTTAGAGAAAGGTAAAACTTCTGAAATCTCAGTGTAAACAATGCGAGACCACTTCCGGTGTAACGTCTGGAGACGGTTCAGTTGAACATCTGATTCAGATCAGTTCGACGGATGTTAACAAGAGGTAAAAACTATATAAATACTGTTCATTTTCTCACACAAACCACTCGTTTCGTGTCTTAGGCCATCAATGTGTACTTACATTTACGAGTCATTAAATCATGTTTAATTTTGACCTCTCTCTACATGCTCTTTGAGGTGGACCCCCTAAAACTGCATTAAATGACTGACAGACAACACCGGTTTGCGGAAACAAAGACACCTACATCTTGGATGCCCTTGAGGTAAGCTAAAACATATCAAAAATTAATTTCAAAGTGAATTATCCCTTTAAATAACATCTTTAAATAGTCTCCAATGCCTTCAGATTGTCTGACAAAATGACCACTGCTCTGGAAACGTTAATTTCGTCACGTAAACATAAAGTGCAATGGCTCTTCCCAGATTTTGGAAACCACTGAGGGAGATACGGAACCGAGGTCACGACCCCGTGAAAATATACATCTAACGTCCGCCTGTCCCAGCCCGTCTTCCCTTCTATCATCGAGCCATAAATATTACAACGGTCTAAACATCACAATCTCACACGCTCTCAAAACACAGAGCAGAAGTGATAGATGGAGGGTGAATGATAGATGGAAGACAGCTTTGTTTTCCACCTTTCTACACTCTGGATCAGGAGCATGGGGCGGTGGGCTATTTTTCTTTTTGCCAGGGGAGTTTTTCAGCATTTTCTTTTCTTTTCTTTTTGCAAAAGCACATCCACTAAGTGTGATCCCTCCCCGCCCCACTCGCTCTTTTTCTGCCTCCTGCGTTCTACCTGCATGTGAAATGCGTCTGCATACCCCTAACCTCGCTTTTTCCTCCTGTGTCAGAGCCACCCTTAAGTGCTGTTGCCGATACCCATGAGTAAGCCCCATAAAAGCCGCACCATCGCCGCGGCCGTTATTGTTTCTTGCGGATGATTGATTGATGGATGAGGGCTGACACTTCAATGAAGCCATTTCCACTGGCATCTCTATCCGATGATGTGCGGCGTATATTTTCTATCCACGCCTCATTGCTCGCCTGTGTCATTCCTGGAAGTTCATTTACACCATGTTCCCTGAAGGACCTTTTTTGCCCATCTCCCTTTTTCACTCTCCTTTTTTTTGCATTGTTTTTCCTCCTAGTGTCATAAAATAATGCCATTTCTTGTAGGCTCTGTGGGGGCCGGGATAATTTGCGCAGAGTGACAAAACAAAAGCCATGGAGAGGTTACTTACAGGAGCCTGAATCAGAACCGTATGTATGCTCAAATTTAAATCTGATTAAACACAGTATAGTATTTTTATTCCTGCTGTGCAGGGGCTTTTTGTGTTCAGTTTCATGTTTTTGTTCTAAGTAAACATGAGGCTTAATTGACTTATGTTACTGCTATTGTTTTTTTTTTTGCCATATAGTCATTTTAATTACGAAATGAAGAAATATCACAATATTCCACTTGCTTTCTCTAATCAGAATATTTCAAATATTGTTGTAATGTTAATATTTCAAATAATAGTAATCAAATCGTTTTTCACTTGTTCACAGTATCACCTTTTTATCCCATTTAGTTTAGTCAGTGTAATATCCCTTTAAATAACAAAAGCTAGTTCGTTAATGACATCATCTTCCAGGAAGTGACATACATCACAACATCACTAAAGCAGCATCCGGATACTTGCATTTGCATATTCCTACTTAAAGTTGGCGAAAAACAGTGTGACAGAAATAAGTAAGTCTGAAATCACACACTGAAAAAAAAATGCTTTTCTTATTGTAGTATGTTTGCATAGCGAAAGGTCTCTCCGCGCGATTTTTTATATTTTAACTAATTTGTGGTATAACTCAGTCGATCACGAGTGGCTCAACAGGTAGATCTATAGTAAAACTCATCTTTCAGGCATTTGACCGACCGGGTTGACACTTCAGCGTGAGAAATCGGCATGTGGCTTGAGAGCGTGAGAATAGAGTGCCGAAATTATGACGTCACTTTGTAGGACAACTCGGAAGTTAGCGGCGCATGGGTTCCCACGATTCAAAAGTATGCATTTTCCCATAGACTTTTGGAAATCACAAAAAAATAAGATCTGTGTTCAACAAAGAGTTGTGACCCTTAGCCAAGTTCACACTACAGGATTTTAAGCCCGATTTAAGCCGATTTGCAAATCGTTGAGCTCGCCAACAGGTCAGGGTGTTATCGCGTGCAAATCACGGGGGTTAGCGGACGATGAACGCTTGTCAATCTGTTAGTATGAAAGAGCCAACAACGCATCAAAGACGATCGCAGACGTCAACAGGTAAATAATAATTGCGCGACTCAACCTCAACCTTATTTATTTAATTTTTGCATTTTTTTCTCAGAGCAAATCGTCCGCCCAAAAAGTTTGAACTAGTTTCTGACATCCATATTCGCATGTGGTGTTCTTTCTCTTCTTCGCTGGGTATTGACCAAGCAGCAACATTTTAATCTGAAAGCTGAAGCTTACCCGGAAGTGCGATAAACTGCAATACATCTCAAATCCGCTAGAGGGCGCAAATATCCATAGACGTCATGTTAAAATCTCCGTTTTCACAGCATAAATTCATATGTTTACAGTTTGGTCCCATGGACTTTTATTGTAATCTTCAATATGTTCCGTGTTCCTGACAACTGTGAGGGGGTGAATTTTTTTTCTAACACGTTAGTTTAGATAATATTTAGATGCATGTAAATAAGGGTGGTTAACTTTGATTGACAGCTGAGAACAGGCTGCGCCGAGTGAATTTGACGTCTCGGCCATGATTTGACACATGATCTTTCCAGTATGGCGCCGCCCACACCCCCCATAAACAGCCTCAAACCCGTTCTTCAGTGAGTCTATAAGTGACGTCACAGACGCTTTGTCCATATTTTTTACAGTGTATGGTATTGACGCACATGCTGTTTTGTGTCATTTCCGGTTTGTCTTATCACGTGATTTTTCGTTTGTAGACAAGATAGAATCGTTGGGTGACAGAGTTGTTGTCAGCTCGTGTAGTGCGTTACCTCCTGTTGTAGATCAATCAAGTTGTGTTGTGTGTTGTGAATAGCTCAAACAACTTTACTGAAGTCATGTAGTGTGAACCGCACAGTTCAGCCTCACGTTTTAAAATCATGTGTGAACAAGGCATTACACGTTTTGTCTATAAAGGTGATCTTTACAAGTTAATCTAAAATTTAAAATACCCCATCCTGTTTTGATCAAATTACAGAAATTGCAATGATATCAACATTTTAAAAGATTATAAAGTCCATGTAAGCTAAATCAAATTTTATCAATGAGAAAAGCTTAACTTTCGCAGTTAATTTCTGTCATGTTAGGTTCCATCCTTTTCTCTGCAAAAATACAGCATATACAGTCTCATACAGTTTTATTTGTATTTTTTTTTATCTACAGAGTTCAAAAGGGATTGGATACCAGGAATGGCCCAGCAACTCTCTCAGTATTTTAGGTAATTACCCACTGACGTTACTCAACCTAAAAGTGTGGCTTCCTGTTTTTGCTTCCACAATACTGTAGCAATAACAACAATTTTTCAGTTGGTGAGTTGAAGAAGAGAGAAAGATGGCTTTTCAAAGAGCAATTCCTCATTTCTATCTCATATGGAGAGCAGATGGCAGGCCTGCATCGAGTGCAGGAGGCTTTCTGGGATGACAGCCATGAGATTCCCCCTCAGGTGCCATTGGAGCCCTCGTGTGCCGGGAGTGTGATGGTTGGGACATGGCACCTCCTCGTGAAAGAATGGCTCTCTGTTCGCCTCCCTTTCTCACTTCGTAATGGTGCTTGCTAACAACCTAATATTTCAAGTGCATGTGTGCACACATAGAGGCTCAAACAGAATGGACTCTCTTCTCTCCTATACTCTGACAGTCTATTTCTTTGTGTGTGGGTATGAAAACACTTAAAATCCTTTGTTATAAAGGCAAGGGGTTCGGTTCCTGATCTAAGATCAGAATTATCTTCTCTAATAGACTTTAATCAACTGTCTAAGGGTAGTATTTGTGACATAAATTCCAATTCGCACCTGAGAAACGCTAATACACAGTCATATTGGAGTCATTTAAAAGCAGAAATGCAAAGCCTGTGTGTCTATTCAAACTTAGGTTTACTATTCTAGCTAGCCAGTGCTACAAGTCAAAAGACTGTTATATTCTAATGCACTAGTGTCATGCTAACATGTTTAAAAAATGTTCAAGTATCTTTTATTTTTAAAATAGTGTGATAGTTACAGTATAGCAATGCTTTACAACCTGCTAAGACTTCATTGTGGATATATAAACGTTGACATGTTTTCTGTCTTTAGAAACCGAGGTCTGTGGTAATTGACAACATGCACAATTTAAAACCTTGTCCTAACCAAATGCATTTGTCCAAACTGACAGCAAAAATATGGTGATGCAATACACAATCATAACCAGTCAGAACATTTTATGTTTAACATATACACTGTAAAAATAAATATGCTTCATCTAATCAATAAAATTGTGGCAACAGATTACAAGCAATATTATTATTTAAATTTAACAAATTTGAATTGAGTAATAATTACTCAAATTATTCCTTAAAAGTTAACCATTAAAAATGAGTAAAGTTTGCAACAAAAAACCGACAGACGTCAAAGTTTTATTAAGAACTCTTTATTTTATATTGCCAAAATTGAAGACACCTGATGTTAACAAGCAGAATCACTGAAAGAGAAAACCATCATTTTAAAACAAACACCGATCATCATAATGGTGACTTCAATTTATGTTTTTTTGGTAGTTGTAAGTTTTACTCATTTTAGATGGCTAACTTAAGGCATTAATTTGATTAATTATTACTTAATTCTAATTTGTTAAATTTAATTAATAATATTGTTTGTAATCACATTTTTTTATTAGATAAAGCCTATTCATTTTTACAGTGTACTTGTATATCTTTGTGAAGCAGGATCATGGACCAATTGGCTTCACTTAGGAAGGGTATATACAATAAAAGCCAAGCATCTGGCAAAATGTCCCGTAGGCAGATTAAGACAAAACTCCAAAAATGTTAGATGTACAATAGCTTATCAATGGTACAGTAGCCTCAAATTTACATTTTTGTACCTATTTACCCCTAAAAGTGGTACTTTAAGGGCAAATACTGTATTACTACTCTAAGGTACTAATACTATGCTCATTTTAGGGGTAGATAAGGTAAAATGCCCCAGTTACAAGCTGTTGTACCCTTAAAGGTACAATTTCTGGCATTGAATATGTTGTTTATTGTATGTTTTTGTGTGATAACCAGTCCTCATTTGTTTCTGACATCAATCATTTCCTTTCTGTCTTTTACAGCCTTGGTGTCACAGGCCTTTTGACTCTGACAGAGAGTGTCTTACAGAGAAAATGCAGTGTGTATGAAAATATTCGAGACCTCATCACAATATCAGAGCGAGTATGTGGATACTCTACCAAAACCCTCCTGCATTTTTGATGACTCGACCTTCTGTCCTCTTTCGGAGATGAAGTGCCTCATAAGGAGAGGTGAGTTTTCGTTCCCCCTGTATTTATACATTACGCACAGCCCTTCCCAATGAAAGAAAAGTACAGAGGCAGAAGACTGGCGTATATTTCCCAGCGTCTCCCTTCAGCATGTCATTCTTTATCAGTAATCACCTCAGAGGGCAGCGTGGCACTCGTTTGCGAGATGCTGACCTCCCTTGCACTGAGAGGCGGTGGACAGTAGGGCCATCCATAACGCTGCGATGCATTACCGCCGGTAATATGTAGTGTAGTCGCCCCTTTCAGGCACTAGCGTTCAAGTGCAAGGCCTGGGGAAAAACACCTCTTGGGACCCATCAAAACTCGTTTTAGTTCTTTGTGTCACTGGTATTCATTAACCCGCAGAAACGGTGAAAAATGGAGGACACTACGCTATGTAGATATGAACTCTGTGTGCCAGTGCTATGCCACTCCAGTTCTCGAGGGCCAGTGTCTATCCAACATTCCTGTCTTTTTTTCGAAATAATCCTTGATTAACATGGTCAATCAGTGGCGAGCAGTGACTTCGTTAACTGGGAATGCGCTCGCGTTCACTGTAAACAGAGCGTTAGCTACTCTCATGACACATAGCAACACTGCTAAAAGTATTCCTAATATGTTGGCCTACATTTACCTGTTGAGACATGCCTTCAAAAGCACCCATAAGAGCTGTGATTGTGATGTTAGAGTTGAGGGAGGCGGGAATAAAAAATATCCAAAATATCATGTATTTTTGTAATTCCGCAAGTGTCGCTGAAACAAAATGCTACATACAGTGCATTGGTTCAGGACACACTAAAGACTCAGATCTAAATCAGAGATGACAGAGGAAATGTTGTCAATTTAAGTGTATGCTAAGAGTATTTTTTTTATTAAGAATTGAAAATAAGCATATGCACCAGAGAAACGTGGGCGCCGTCATCTTTAGAATATTGTCTTTGAACTTCCGTTTTTGCGGTCGCTCTGTAGCTATATTTCTATGGCATCGCTGTCGAGAGTAATTAGCTGGAGAAGTGGTTTTACTTATTGTAGAGTTAACAAAAGTTATCATAAGCATTGTAAAGCAGATGTCTTAACAAATGTTCGACCGTGAATTATTTTTACGATCATACCTATGCAAGATCACTGTGAAAATACAGATCGGAAGTCAAAAGACAACGAGCGCAGCGCTGAAAAGGGGTGGGGCTACATAAGGTCTATAATATAATGAATATTAGTGTAACCCCCCAGAGTTTAACACATTATTGCTAAATATATGCAGTACCGTAGTTTACCTGTAGGGGCCGATATATGAACTTGTGGACTGAGAAGAAAATATAGAGAGAAAAAGACTGATATAGCTGATAAGCACAAGGTGATCAGGTGCTGATTTTGAAGTGCATACAAATTAGTGATTTCTAAAAGAAAAGAGTTTAAACTCTTCCTAAGATTTCTGAAGTTGGTTCAAAGAGGAATTCCCTTTGATGTTGAAAAACTTCTGTGAACTCTGGTGAGTTTTTTTGTTAAGATGTTAGTTGAGGTGTTTTAACTGATTAAAGATCAGAAAATTGTATATGAGTTGTGTTATAATGGAAAAAAAAAACAGTCAGAGTTAAAATGTTAATTGAAAGTATTGTTAATTGAAACTATTTTCAATGCACGTTGTGCAAATGGACATTGTGGAAACTGATCAATTTAATTCTTGAAACATTTATTTTACGATGTTCCCTGCATATATGTAAGAAAAAAAGAAGTATTTGTACCTGAAATTGAGTATTTCGAAGTGCAGATGATAAATCTCTGCATTTTGCAGATATATCTGTGTGTACTGAGTAGGCCTATGCCCGCGTGTACAATGTTTAGTCGATAGCATTAAGCTAGCACGTGTGTGAACACGAGTGATACTTTGCCATTTCCATCTACTCGTGATTTTATTGAGTGAAAAGCATATTTGAATTTTGAGAGATGTTGACTGTGAATTGTGTTCGTGTAGATTTTGCTGCCGATTCCATTCTGTGAAAGGATCAACTGGGAAGCCAGGACCATGATTTGCTGAGGGGCCCATACACTGCGCGTGCTACTGATCTTCAACCAGGACCAGTTTTCATCAGTTTGCATCGCGGGATTCATTTGAATTACAGCTAAGCTGTTGCTTGAGACACATACACTACCCGGGTAGTAGAAAAAAGGCCTTACATAAACAATTAAGTTTACATGACACACATCATCTTTCAAAAGAACCGGGAGGACTTTGGACATTTTTTTTTTTCATATTTTTTGTCTTTTTCTTGAATCTCCTGTCCACAATCTGAACTAAATATTGTTGTTTTTTTTTTCTTTCATTTCATTTCAGAGACCTCAATATATTCTTTTGCACTTGAAGCATTTGTTGAGTTTTCATGTACAATAAATGTGCTGGCTGATTTACAGTATTTGGCCTAAAATTGTTTCTATCTCCTTAGAGTTCGAACCTACTTTTGTACATTCAGAGAAATAGAAGCCTTGTGTGTCCTATTGACAACTTTAAAAGTGTTACATTAGGAGCCTGTTATGAATAAAATGCAAGTTAAAATAATTAGAATATAAACAGAAAAATTCTTTAAAAAACAAGTTGAAATAATGCAAAAGACTTTAACAAATGTATAGATTATCGATCAACAACCTTGGATTTTCTGTGCGTAATGTGTTTCTAGTAATGTGTTAGTGAGTCCTTGAATGCCTTGGGTATGCACAGCATTCGCAGCTTACATGGACCCCTGGTTCAAATGAGCTGGATTAGGGTTGAAGCTAAACTCTCTATAAATGTGGCCACCCAGGACCAGAGTCCCGCTTAACGGCGCGTTTCCATTACCAGTACCAGCTCGATTTCGACTCGGCTTGACTCAGCTCGCTTTTTGTTCTGTTTTCCATTGCAGACAGTACCGCCACAAATGGTACCCGGTCGTCATAGCCGACGCCTTTCGTTCCTCGTTGTTCTATCAATCTCTCTGATGTCTGAGGGACTGGTGCGTTTTCTTTCTGACTCTTTAATGAGGCCCTTTAAGACCTTAGCTAATGCAGATTTAAACTAAATTAACTGTTTACACCTGGTTTTAAAGTAACACTATGTAGTTTTGCAACCTTCATAATATATTCCCAAGAATATATATTCCCATAATATATACCCGGTCGTCATAGCGACGCCTTTCGTTCCTCGTTGTTCTATCAATCTCTCGCTGGAATCTCTCTTCGGCCACCAAACAAAAGGAAAGTTTGACCATGGCGTATTCTTCCGAGTTGCCATAATAATAGTAGTAAGTTTAGTAACTATCTCTGGCCAAACTATTTAAAAATAGAGGAGTTATTCTGGATACTCCATCTGGCGTGTGTAATGGTGACGATTCTCCTCTGACCAATCAGCAGTCGGCATTGTTTTCACGTGACATTTCAGTATCGGCTTAGCTCGACTCAGAACCTCTCCGGAGGTGGTACCAAAAAAAGTACCCAGAAAGCAAGAACTGGTACAACTTTTACACAGTGGAAAACCAAACAATGGCGAGTCGAGCCAAAAGCTCGAGTCCTGGCTTAAACCAACTTGAATTTCCATGCAGGTGGGATCTGGTTTGTTCATGTTAGATGCTGGTGTTCACCAGCAAGATGTTGTTCACCATCAAAACATCTGCAGCATCCATCAGAGTTGACTAGTATGGTCTTTCTGAGGATGCCAACGTGAGTTGTGCTGGTTAAGTTAGTTAAGAAGCCTTTGACACCAGCATCCAAACTTAGAATAGATGGCGAATTTAATTTGATACAAAAGAAAACCAGGCATTCAAGTACTATATAGATATTTTATATATAAATATAACTGTATAGGTTGTACTGTTCAAGGTCACATCTAATCTTCAAACTCCATGTTTTCTGAAGTTTTTCAGACATGCTGAACAATTAACCCCAAGGTATGCAGCAGGACAAATGATTGACTATATAGTACATCTTACAGTGGAATCAAATATGGCTTCTACTGCTGACTAAAAACCATGATAGTATGTTTAGTGAAGTTTAGTTCTTTGTAAATGTTCTGTGGTCAGCATTAAGATAAAGGTAAAGACTACTCATGATCCAAGCTGTCCTTCTGGCGACATCTCATCTGGCCAAGTGCACGTATGTCTCAATCTTAAAGGCGATTCAGCCACACCCATCCACCAAAGCAATACACTTTATCTGCTAATGCCTGCTGACACTGAATACTACAACCACCGAAATCAGGAGCCGCAAATTGGGTTATTCACCTTCACCTGGCGGTAATCCTAGTTGATAAGCACTATGCACGTAACATCTCGCGGGGAGAGGCAATGTGATTACTAAGAGCAGAGCCCATGATGCCTGAGTTGCAGTAAAAGGGCCTCTGGTGCTCCGAGGGATGGGCCTCTGACAAACACATTCTGCAGAAGACAAAGAAAACATCTCATTCTCACTTGTAATACCTAGTAGTGGTGCTAGTAACAGTTTGCATGAGACGATGGAAAAGGAGAGAATAAATGAGCTTGCTTTACTGACTTGCGGGAGAAAGGTGATTTGAGAGGTATTCTGTGGTGCTTGAGAAAGATATCATCTCTTTCAGCCCTCAGAGATACTTGGTCTTTTTCTTCGTTTATATCCTCTTGCCGTACCTCGGTCTTGTCTCTTTTTTCAGAGAATAGCGTGCATTCACCTGTGAAATCGGGCCAGCGTGCAGAGCAGTCTGACTGTTGTAAATAAAGAACAAAGGATAAAGAGATTCAGCTGTCCATCAGCCAGGGCAGGATACAACATTATCTCACGCAGACTGGCTGGAAGCTAAAGCTGATGTCCTAGGGACTGGTTCGTTTCTCTTTTGACCCTTTAATGAGGCCCTTTAAGACCTTAGCTAAGACAGTATTTAAGAATCAAACTAAATTAACTGTTTACACCTGTGTTTTAAAGTAACACTATGCAGTTTTGCAACCTTCATAATATATTCCCAGACCTTAATGATGGTAACATCGACTTACAATAGGTTAAATGACATGTTTGCCATAGCCTGACGTGGTCCGTATCACTCAGTAGTTGCACTATGTAACTTCGGGTTTCGGTAGTAACCCGGAAGCACAAAAAGAACTACAAAATTTGACTGCTTTACGGCATACGTCACTTCCCCCACCTCTTCCTCAATGTCTACGGCCATTGTTCGCATTCCAAAGCCGGTGCCCGCACAACAGTGAGCGTGCGCGTGCAATAGTAGGCTGCGGTAAGCTAAATTATTTATGACAGCGGTAATGGACAATTCTGCTTCCAACCTGTAGGGTGACCGCAAAGGAAAAGATCCTTGGTGTTTCTTTAAAATGCATTTTGGTAGATTGCATCACAAGTGGATGATGACAGGGTCTAAAACTATTTGAGCTTGTCCACTTTCGACCACTTCCATAGTCAAAAACAATTGCATCGGATTGCTTTTGTAGCGTAAACGCTCATGTGTTTGAATGTGTTCAAAAGACCGTCTCCTGATCTAACGCGGAAACATAATTAGAAGTGTGCTAGCCAGCTGGGATTTAAACTTTGTTTACTGGAGACCCAAGTTTGGATTGAAGACCAAAAATGTTCTCACCATTCCTGATTTCTAACACACACTCTCAGTGTTTGGCGTGATCTTGCGGCACTTATTTTGTCCATTAGATCGAAGGATCTGAAAAGATCTGAAAAAAAACATAGACCCGCCCATAGACCCTTCACTCGAAGAAATCAGGACAGAAGTGGTTGAAAGTGGACAAGAGATTAAAACACCAGGTGTAAACGGGAATGTGTCTCCTCATCTACTTGTGATCCAATTCGACCAAAACACATCTTAATACCAGGAGTAACAGGGCGTAGTCGTAGAAAAAGCATAGATGCATGCATGCAAGTCATTTGTAGAGATCCAACTTTGCAATGTTAAAATGTAAAAAGGTTCACATTAAATTGCAAAGCAAGAGGCTTCAGAGGCTTTGACTGGGCCGCTGAGTCTGCGTTAACAAATTATGAGACGCCAGTACCTTGAATTATACTACCAATGTAAACACAGGACTCTTTAGTTGAGTCCACATTCTGCAGGTTGTGAAAAGAGCTGGGGCCTTTGTTGCCCGCTCTCAGTTGGTGAATTATTTTCATCCCTTGAGGAGTCCGTCTTACCAAGACGTAGCATCATCTCATGACTTATGCATGTCATAGACCCCTTACTTTCCCCTCCTAATGGCCAGATAGCTTCGGCGGCTGCAAGTTGTTGTTGTATTTGCCGACGTGATGCATAGATCCCCGGTGGCCCTGTAAAAACCAGCCAGACCAGGTGCAACACTAATATCCCAGCCGTATCCAAACATTTCCTTTCAAAGTAACCAGCACACAGGGGCCCATAAATTAGAGCCAAGATGTCGGGCTTCCAATAAGACCCTACCCTGAGCAATAAACTTTGACATTGGTGTGTGAAAAACGGTGGCCCTTTTTCATTGTCAAGTGTTACAAATTGATGAAATGAGTTCATCGATGTTCCCTGGTCATTATCCCTCTAGTGGCACTTTGTTTTACAGACAGCGGGGAAAGGGACGGAGCAGATTAGGGGCCCCCGACACAGTTTATCAAACCAAATCTAATATCATCCATAAGAAGGGAATCTGGAAATCAATACTTCATTACTAAATTGTTACTGGGGATGAAGAGTGATTGTGAGGGTTCAGAGATGTGTCTCGGCGGCCGGGGCATGGGAAGTTTCAATGTCACCGGTGAAGTGATAAGTAAAGGCTTTGATGGGAAGAAACATTTCTGTAATGGGGGCACTGGTGAAGGAGGGCTGGGAGGGTGTTGGTGAGAACAGATAATAGAAACTGAGTCTGCCTCTGATTGGGCCTTTGCTTTATAGCTAGAAGAGAGAAGAGAGAGAGAAGAGAGGCAGGGGAAAGGAAAGGGAATCTGTCTTTTTTGACTTCACCAATATCTCTAAGACTACTGAGTATGTGGCACATTATGGTGGACTTATTGGGTCGTCTGCAAGCAAACTTTCATTATGAAGACATCGATTTACACAACATTAAACTCTTTCCTTAATATAGATCATTGTTTATTTGCACGCATTGCTCTATTTGCAGAATCTGTGTATTGAATGTAGGCGAGTGTGAGCTGTATAGTTGCTGGTCTTCCAATAGCTTGGTTTTTCACCAGTGTTGATGAAGTCTTGTCCGCATCAAGCACTGCCTTTATGCAATGTTTAAGGCAGGTACATCTAAAATTGTCCAGAGACATTCAATATGGTGGCTGTCCTGGCTTTCAGTCTTTGGAGCTAGTTTGTTTACTACAGATCACTTCATGTGCATTAAAGCAGCATTTTTTATTCTTTAAATTTTGCTCTCGGGGTCCCCCTACAGTTGAGAAACAGTATTGTCTTCTCCTACTGTCGTAAAAAGATAATAGCCATGTCGTCAATATTATAATATCAAGCTACCATAGATGAATCTGCAAATTTGAAAAATCGATTTGCATTATAGCCTGAGCCAAGACACTTTCACCAGAAAAATAAGTAACAAACATGACTATCAGCCTGCAGACATAGGATAGATATCCTGACCGATTATTTTGTTCGTCTAATCATGTATTATTTACTTGCAAGAATGTAGCCCCTACCAAACTCAGTAATCAGTATACTTTCACCTCTCGAACTGGCGTGAGCTGCCCGCCCCGGCTCTGCTTGAGTGTGTTAAGCGCCCTTAAAAGATAGCAATGCAGTCTGGATGCGGCGAGGGGCGAAGCTACACAACACATTACCAACAGTAAACTGATCGCCCGCGCGCTCTGTTTCTGACGCACTTCACATTTGGTTTTACTTGCTGCTTCAGCCATGACAACATACAGAGTCATCTCGCTCTCGCGTCGGAATTTGAGGACCATCTCAAGGGTTTTGGAAAAATATTATGAAGGTTGAAAAAACGACATAGTGCTGCTTTAACTTAGAAAATGTATTACAGTAATTTATCATAGGCCTGTCGCGATAGTCAATAAATGAATTAATCGCACGAAAAAAAAAACTAGAAAGGGTTTTGTTTACACCTATTTTGTTTATTGTTTTTGGTATTTATTCAAGTGCATTTTTTGACTTTTGAGACTGAGAGTCCATTGCTTTTATTGTTTTGTTCATTTACTGTGGATATTTAAAATGTTTTCCATTTTCAGTGTTAAATAGTCTTTAAAAATAAAAGTTTACTGATCTTTGAAAAGGTGTACCTGCATTATTATGCCATTTTCATTACTTTAGATGTAAATGGTGTCAGAATGGCAATATTATCATTAATCGAATTATTTCTTTTGACAATTTATCGTTGACAATATTTGTTATTCGTGACAGGCCTATCATTTGAGGTAAGAAATGAATTATACTTTTGTTGTGAATTATATTGTATTGCTAAAGATAGTGTATAGTATTTTGGCATGATTTGAGATCGGTAGCAAAAATGAATGCTACATTCCTAGCCAGATTTTCTTGCTGATTTTAAATGTTAAAACGGTATTTTAGCTTGATATGAACTAAAAAGCAAAATGAATGCTACTTTTTCCTGTCAGATTTCTTTTTGCTGATTTAAATGTTAAAAATACAGTATTGTATCAATGATTTGAGTTAAGAAGCTATATCAGTGCTACATTTGTTTTAATTGATTTTAAAGATACAGTAAAAATGCAGCTATAGTTCTTCCTCTAAAGTGCTCAATGTAACATCCTAAGAAACACATTTGTTTAAAAATAAAGTGCACCCTGACTCCCATTACTAAAAGCGAACTAATCCGACTGGAACTGGTGATTTCAGCCGGCTCTTGTCTTTTGTGTGTGTTTTAAGTTCAGTAAACGGTCCATGGACATGCTGTCTGAGGCTTAAAACAGTGGACAACCAGATGCTCTCTACACAGCAACATGACTGTACCTCTTGATACCGATCTCTAACTGTTCTCTTTAAATAAATAAATTAAAGAGACAGAATAAAGAATTTCGAGCAAATTATTTTGATGAGTCTCGTTGATGCTGCATCGCTAACTCCACAGTAAGTCTCTAATTGGAAGGCCATTGTCTGAGCTGTCACGACTGAAGCCTTGCATATTCACTCATGTTAAGATGTTCCTCTCGGACATTGCGAGGTTTTCCAGAGCCCCTTTCCGTGCAGGTGACAAAGATAAACATTTTTTACGGCTGAGTTTGACATCGGCGGAGGGAGAAGACTTAGTCCAGTATCAGAGGCCCACGGCTAATGATTTTTGAGCAGCCCCCGACTGAGCCTTAAATGTCTTCAATATCCATAAACAACTCTATACTGTCCAATTAGGCAGACAGAGATGTACTGAGCTGTCAGACAGACTTTGCATGGCTAAGCACCTGAGATCCCGCAGATGATGGGGGGAGGGTTTCGTCAGGCCGGGAGAGAAAGAACGAGCACAACGGATGACTTTCATTACTGCATTTTGCCTTTTTCCCAACATCCAATTACTGCCAGGATTAATTGATTACGTTACCTTTCCTTTCAGAGCCCAATGCAGAGGTTGCAGCCTCTTTCTTCCCCGCTCTACTCCGCATTTATTTCTCCTGTGTCCCTTTGTTGTTATGAGTGTTTTGTTCAAGCCTATTGCCCTGTTTCTCCTCTGGGGATTTAATACATTTTACAATTTAAAGGTAAAAAAACCCCTCTAAATCGGTTGCCTTGAAAAAGACGGCCATTTGCGACGGGCGATTCCGGGTGTAATTAGGATTTATACTGTTGCGTGCCACCTCCATTGCCCCTGCTCTCCCCTCCTCCCCCAATAGACCTGTCAGCGGTCAGGGAGCTTGGGAGAACGTGACACTTCCCTGAGTACGTCTGATGGGAGTGAATCATGCTTTTTAGATTCATTATGGCACTTTATTTTTCCACTGGGCCTTTTCTCTCCTGTCCATCCAGTCTTGGAGTGAGACGTGTGAGGGTGTATTAAAGCACAGACAGCGTACATATTTCACGATATGTACGCGGTTCTCTGCTCCGCGGACCAGCTGAGATGCTCGGCTCTCTGTCGGTGTCTGTTTTGTTGTACATGCTGGCCAGACAAAGAACTCAAAATGGCAAGTGTGTCCCGCTGTGGAGGAACATCGTCAAAGTCACATCAGGCTGCCCGTAATTTCTGGGTTAAAGCTGGTTATATAGGGAGCGAGCAAGAGAGCGAATTCTAGAAACACGGCTAGTTTTTTTAAAGCTGCAATAGCAGTGGATCTCAACCCTTTTGATTTAACCCAAAAACACTAAGCCCCAAACCTCATTAAATACACTCACCTAAAGGATTATTAGGAACACCATACTAACGTGTTTGACCCCCTTTCGCCTTCAGCACTGCCTTAATTCTACGTGGCATTGATTCGGTGCTGGTGCACTGGTGCTGAGAGCATTCTTTAGAAATGTTGGCCCATATTGATAGGATAGCATCTTGCAGTTGATGGAGATTTGTGGGATGCACATCCAGGTTCCACCACATCCCAAAGATGCTCTATTGGGTTGAGATCTGGTGACTGTGGGGCCATTTTACTACAGTGAACTCATTGTCATGTTCAAGAAACCAATTTGAAATGATTCAACCTTTGTGACATGGTGCATTAGTAGCCATCAAGGGATGGGTTCATGGTGGCCATAAAGGGATGGACATGGTCAGAAACAATGCTCAGGTAGGCCGTGGCATTTAAACGATGGCCAATTGGCACTAAGGGGCCTAAAGTGTGCCAAGAAAACATCCCCACAACATTACACCACCACCACCAGCCTGCACAGTGGTAACAAGGCATGATGGATCCATGTTCTCATTCTGTTTACGCCAAATTCTGACTCTACCATCTGAATGTCTCAACAGAAATCGAGACTCATCAGACCAGACAACATTTTTCCAGTCTTCAACTGTCTTCAAATTGTAGCCGCTTTTTCCTATTTGTAGTGGATATGAGATACCTCGGTTGTAACGAGTGGTTATTTCAGTCAAAGTTGCTCAGCTTGAATCAGTCGGCCCATTCTCCTCTGACCTCTAGCATCAACAAGGCATTTTCTTCCACAGGACTGCCGCTTACTGGATGTTTTTCCCTTTTCACACCATTCTTTGTAAACCCTAGAAATGGTTGTGTGTGAAAATCCCTGTAACTGAGCAGATTGTGAAATACTCAGACCGGCCCGTCTGGCACCAACAACCATGCCACGCTCAAAACCGCTTAAATCCCCTTTCTTTCCCATTCTGACATTCAGTTTGGAGTTCAGGAGATTGTCTTGACCAGGACCACACCCCTGAAATGCATTGAAGCAACTGCCATGTGATTGGGTGATTAGATAATTGCATTGAGAAATTCCTAATAATCCTTTAGGTGGGTGTATATAATATAAACAATAGGCTATATTAATAACTTCAACTAGTTCCACAATTAATCTTCTTATATTATATTTATATTTGTTGTACTTTAAAACCCTCCAGAGGAAAGAAAAAACAACATCAAAACAGTTAACAATGTATGTCATGTGATAAAATGTTTAATCATAAATCCAAAATTATATATAAAAATATATATCATTACTTTTCCTCGCAAAAAAAAAATGTGTTTTCTGGCAATTCTGGTTTCTTTCAAAGCTTGAGACGGCGCTCCATTTGAGGCATGTTATTTTGATCTCAGACATTGGCACTGTTGACACCTCAGTACTCGACTGTCCCTCAAGCCTTTCCATCTCCCCGGCATCGCACTTCCATTGGAACTAATTAATAAAAGTGTTTAAATCGCATTTCCCCCTCCTGTAGTAATTAACAGCAACATCTGTTAAGTTTCACTCAGCCTAGAAATAGCAGCCCCTATGCAAGCTCACAGCGAGAAATACAAAATGTGCAGACAATCCGTTTAGACGTTTAAACTCGGAACATGTGACCACCGCGGACAGGCTTGTTAGAATATGAGGATTCTATCGATACGTTTAACCGATTTATTCAATCTCGTTTTAGTTTCTTGTCCTTATGCTCATTGCCAAGTGATCTTGGGTGCATTACAACATCTGATGCAACAAAATCAATTTCGAAAGCTTTTGATTAGGCCTATGTCTGTTTTCTGAATTAGACAGATGGAAGGATCAATGACGAGGTTAAGTAAGGTCGGAGCAAAGAGCCCCTAAGTACCGGCAAAACTGGCAAGGACATACGCTGATTCATTGCAGGTACTTTATATTTTTTTTTCATGTGGAATCAACCTAAACATGGTGATGAACACTACTGACCATGCTTCAAAATGTCACTGTTCATTATTTGGTCAAGGTGTTTTCAAATGGTAAATTGGTTTATAATTGGCTGAAATGCTTGTTTTGATTGAATATCCTGGGTTATTCTCAACATAATGTCAATATGCTGCATCTGTGGCATGATATTAATTACAATACACATAAATACACGTCATATGGACTCATTTTAGGGTGTGTTTCATTGACCGTTGTATATGGAAGTCTATTTTTACCTCAGAGTTAAAACAACAAAAACAAATATGTAATTGTTTGTGAGAGAGTTTAAAACAAGAAAAAAAGTAATCTGAAGCATATACGGCCATCTGTCTGACAGCTAAAGCTTGGCCCGAAACTGGGTCATGCAACCGGACAATGGTGTCATCTGTACACGGTAAACTCAAAGGAAAATCAGATCAATGTTTCTGACGTTTTGCTCTACAACCTAAATTACAGACACCCATATTGAAAACATGAATTTTGAAGCTGTTATATATATATATATATATATATATATATATATATATATATATATATATATATATATATATATATATATATGAAGAGTTCAGATGCAAAAGCCTCTAAGTGCCATTTGAATTTTCTTCTAAAATGATCATTTTTATCAAGCTTGTATATTTAAGTTCAGTAATTTCACTTAAATGGCAATGAAGATTACCTACTAATTGTCATTTAAGTGAAATTGCTGAACTTAAATATACAAGCTTGATAAAAATGGTCATTTTAGAAGAAAATTTCAAATGGCATTTAGAGGCTTTTGCATCTAAATCTTCATATATATATATATATATATATATACACACACACATATATATATATATATATATATATATATATATATAAAACGTATGTTTCTGATAAGTAACTAGATAGGAATGTTTGGGGTGTGAGTGTGTGTGGGCTGCGAGTTTACATTGTACAACAAAAAGTTCAAGTATTGTCAAGTTATGTTTACCACAGACCTTATTTTACTCATAAATAAAAAAAGAAAAAAGAAAAACGTATAAAACCTAAAATCTCAAGGGAACCAGGCATGAGGCATGGTGGATGCGAGTCATTGCTGCAGTGTGTGTTTTTTGCACAAGGGGCGTGGTTTGTGCTATATAGACCTTATTTAGCCCCGCCCTTTTCAGCGTCGAGTTCTGTATTCAGGTTTGTTTTTCCACAGCATGAAGGAAAGATCTTATGGGTTTATGAATGAACCGCTTGTTTTAAAATCTTCCTGGTCTACCGACATTTGTTATGACATCCACTTCAAACATTACAAAGATCATAATAACTTTCGTTAACTCTATAATGAGTAAAATTGATGCGTCCCAATTGATGCACTATATGCTCTCTTTGTACTCATCTGTGTAGAGTGTGAATTTATTTATTATTGTAAGTTATTTTGTCATTCAACATTGGAGTCTGATGCCCCTCCCCCTTTGGTAACGTAAAGTTGTGAACATCAAGTGTCCAACATTTCACTCTTAGTGTTTTCCCGTTAAATTAATGCATCATCCGGGTATTTATAGAGTATATTTTCTTTTGGGAATTTTCACACTGACTCGCAATATTTATGCCTAAAAACATTATAGAATAGTGCATAAGTATGCGAATTGGCACGCACCTTTAGTCACGTGACACAACTTAATTTATTATATCTCACAAATATCAGGTTAAAAAACATTAAAAATAATTTTGGGTGAAAGCTGAGACTTTGAAACGTCACATGAAGCTCGCGTGCATCAGGTTGAGTCCCGGGGCTCTACACTAAATCAGTTACTGAGATTAGACAGGAGGTATCCCATGAATCAGGTTGCACTGGCTGCTTATAATCACTTTTGTGTGACAAAAAACTAATTGAACTCAAGCTGTTTTGTGTACACGAGTATGACAAGAGCTAATGGGATAATTTGAAATACAAACGGGTCCTCACTTTTTCATCATTAATTACTACTAATTATATGAGCACGCGCACGCCTCCGTTGATGCACCTATTACAGGATTTTGTACTTGAATGGTGTATATCACAATCAGAATGTCAGTTCTGTGTCTTAATTGTCTTAGTGTCTTCACTGTCAGATCTGAAATGTTCTCCCTGATTAACACTTTGACACCTGCAGGTATGAATGACAAACTGTGAAGTTATATGTCTATATTAGGAGGTGGTGCATCTACAAAATATGTAAAAGATCTTTAAAAGGCTCATCTCATGTTCTGAAAAGGAGACAAATATAGCTCTCTTCCTTTTTAAAATAAAAAAAATATTTATCAGAGAAGTTGCACACATATTAGCTCTAGTGTAAACTTATGACATTTTGAAGTATGCACTACATCTTTTAGTGCTTTATTATAGTATATTATTATATTATATTATATTATTATATTATATTATATTATATTATATTATATTATATTATATTATATTATATTATATTATATTATATTATATTATATTATATTATATTATATTATATTATATTATATTATATTATATTATATTATATTATATTGGGGTGATTAATGCTGTTAACAGTACATGCCCAAAATCTTGTTGCAAAACTGTACACATTAGCAAAAACTTATGACAGAATGTGCAAACAAACACACTATACTTTTAATTATTAATGCATTATATGGATGCATCTATATGAACATTTTGGCTCAAAACCGATAACCGATAATGCTTTTACGTCTAAAGGCCGATAACCAATATATTGGCCGATAAATCTAAATTCAAATTTTTATATCACTTTGATAGCCTGAATCATAATCAAAGTGCTCACCATCCCAAACACTTCAACATAAATCATAAACATATACAATACAGTAGCCCAGTTTTGAACCAGTGTAAGATTGCTTAACTTTTCAAATTAATTTTAACTCATATGGCCAACTTCCTTTATTAAAAAAAATGATAACACTTTATAATAAGGTTTAATTTAATTAACATGAACCAACAATTAATGAACAACAGCATTTAATAATCTTAGTTAATGTTAAGCTCAACATTTTACAAGACATTTTAAGATTCCAAAATTGTATCTGTTAACATTATTTAATGCACTGTAAACTCACATGAACACAAATATTGTATTAGCTTACATTAATGAAGGCTATTGCTCTCTGTTAGTTCATGTTAGTTAATGCATTAACAAATGAGACCTTATTTTAAAGTGTTACCAAAAAAATATATTGCCTAACAATAAATAGAATATAAACAAAATGTATGCGATTGCACCATGAATAAAATGGAATCGCCTCTGCAGGGACAATAAGGATTTATCAAACCATATTATTGATGAAAATAATCAGAACAAAAAAAGTGCTTCTGAAAATATTCAATAAACATTTTTAATATTACAGTAATAGTAAACATCTTTAATATTAGGCTTACTGTTTTAAATGACATTGCTGTTTGAGCTGCGCGCTGAAACTGTAGAGAACGAACTTTAAACTGAATCACTTTGCAAAAAAAATTACTAAAAAAAGTTTATCGGCCGATATCGATATGTGATCGATATATTGTGCATCCCTACTTCATTATTATTTTATGTAGTGTCTTTATATTATATTATATTCTGAAATCAATAACAATGAACAATTATGCTATAACAAATTTAATGTAAATACCTTGCAATAATTTACTGATTTTCTAACTCTTGGTATTTTCATAGAAATGGCGACCAGCAACAGTTTGGCCCCAGTAAGACAGCACGTCTAATATTCATTCTGCCGTATATTCTTCAGATTGGACAGACTGCATCCACTCGGTTCATTTGTGCATTTTTAATTGTTGTTTTTTACCCAGAGCTCATCCTTGGGGAGGCAGTCCAGTCTCTCCGAAAGGTTAGTGGTCCCTGATGCAAGCGCAGTGCTGGATTTCACATAATGTCATGTCTTTGTTAGCATTTCCACTGTTAATAATATAGTCACCTGACATCACCAGAGGCATGGTAATGTAGCGGGGAAATGCGATCACCTTTCCAAAAACAATTACTGTTGAAGAGTATCGTTTTTTTCCTCCAAACGGTTGTTTTAGCCTTCATTCAGAGATTCATCAGTAATCAAGGGTTAATTTCACACTTCACTGAATGGCCTGTTTTAATCCCTATTCAGAGTAATTAAATCTGTCTAATAAAGTGAGTACTTTTTTTTTTTGTTCGCACTTTATTTTTTCTTATTGTTTTACACCCTTCACGTCTCATCTCCTGAGCGCCACGTCATCTCGCCTTCGGTGACAGGCCGAATCTATCCCTAAAATTAAAACATTCCTGACCTATCTAAGATGACAGGAGACGCAGAGAGAGAAAAAGTGATAGAGTTAGAAAAGAGGAGGGAGGGTGGAGGGATAAGCATGAGAGAAGTTGAAAGAGATCCCTCACAAAGCTCGTCAGGAGTGCGAGAATAGCTGACAATCGTTGTTTTTTCTTTTCTCCTTTTCTCTCTTCTCTCTCTCACGCACTTCCATTTCAGACGAGTGGAATGTGAGATTTGACCCTGTCAATCAGGACCGGTGACAAGTTTAATCACGGAGCGCCCTCCACAAAATCATGGCTAAATAGGAATGCAAATAATAGAGCACCAGGGCCTCTTATAAATGCTAATCAAGAGGGCTAATCAGCTGACAGGACTACAGATCCTGCTCGTTCAAGGAGTCACTCAAACTTACTTTCTCCTCTCTTTTATGTTTTATTTACCCCTTTTTTCGCTTTCCCCATTACCAGGCTATAAATCTGCATGTCTGCTTGAAAGGAAATTCAAAAAGATCTCCAGCCGGCTTCCTGTAGAGCGAGGCGCGATATGATGGTATCGGCACGAGGAGCAGCTACTAACTTACAGGTGTGTCATTAAACACTATATTCTAAACGGAAATGCTAAATAATGCCTGTCAATCACATCCTAGTCTGCCATTGGTCAGATAGTCCCACCCAAAACTCGCGTGATTGGCGGAGCCAGTGTTGCTGTGTTGGGCTCCTTCTCCATCACCAATAATCACATAAATTATTTGTATTTATACCAGGGCTGTCAAAATTAATATGTTTATGCATGTGAATAATTTGTTTCAGTTTAACACGTAAAAAATATTTAACGCAATTAATGCAGTTTTTATGTCATATTTTGGCTAGCTTTACGTTATATGATCACACTATTATTCATGTAAATGTCTTTGACCCTATAAGCACAATAAGACACAAAAGAGAATGCGGTCTGTGAACGTGTCTGTGATAATGTATGATCACACTATTATTCATGCAAATGACTTTAAACCCTTCAAAGCCTCTTTGAAAAGACGAAAACACAGAATTGTGCCAAAATGCCTGTTTTGACGACTATCCTTGCATGCAAAGTGAGTTAAATTAAAGGAGTAGTTCACTTTTGAAAAAACTTTTGCTGATAATTTACAGGTACTCACCCATGTCATCCAAGATGTCCATGTCTTTCTTTCTTCAGTTGAAAAGAAATTAAGGTTTTTGATGAAAACGTTCCAGGATTTTTCTCCATATAATGGACTTCAATGGGAACCAAATGGTTCAAGGTCCAAAAGACAGTTTCAGTGCAGACTGCAAACTTGCTTCAAAGGGCTTTAAACGATTCCAGACGATGCAATAAGGTCTTATCAAGCGAAACGATCGCTCATTTAATAAATAAATAACAAAGTTTAAGTTTTATGAGCTCAAACGTTTCGCCTTGCTCTGTTCTGTAACGCACTCCTGTTCGTACTCATTCATCAAAATGAACAAATCTTTTTCCGAGTCATTTGGTTCATTCGGCGAAAGAAACATATGAATTGATTGGGAAAAATATTTGTTCATTTTGTGAACGAGTTCGAAACAGGAGAGTCGACGAACATGCACCACAGAACAGAGCAAGGCGAGCGTTTGATCTTATAAAACTTAAACTTTGTTATTTTTTTTAATAATTAGCGACTCGTTTCGCTTGATAAGACCCTTATTCGTCGTCTGGTATCGTTTAAAGCCATTTGAACAAGTTTGCAGTTTGTACTGAAAGTTTCTTTTGGAACTTGAATCGTCTGGTTCCCATTGAAGTCCATTATATGGAGAAAAATCCTGGAACGTTTTCATTAAAAACCTTAATTTCTTTTTGACTGAAGAAGAAAGACATGGACATCTTGGATGACATGGGGGTGAGTAAATTATCAGCAAATGTTTTTTGAAAAGTGAACTACTCCTTTTTAAGTCTTAAATGAATGTAAACAGAATGCCTAATAAACCTGCTTCTGTTATGTCATCAAGGATAATCAAAAGCACAAACCAAAAAGAAAAACTCACTCACCGCTCTTGACTTAATAACTTTTGTAGCTTTAATATAGATTAATCTATATTTGATTTATAATTTATGCAGTGAAGACTGAATTGTGCAATATCTTATTTAACTTCTGTATCCTACATGTCAGACCTACCCGGAAATCTTAAAGCACGGTTACATTTGCATTTTGTGCATTTTGACAGAGCAAGTAAAAATCGGAACTGGTCTGACTGGACCAAAGAAAAACAATGAGACAACATTTATTATTATGGGTTTATGTGAAGATTGTTTGGTAACACTTTACTTGAAGGGGTGTGCATAAGACTGACATGACACCTTCATAACCATGACATGATATACAGTATGTCTTCGAATATAAAGGTTTATGCATATTTATGACAACTGTCATTAAGTCACTTCCGCTCAGTAATGACATTTTGAATGCAAATATGACATTGTTTGAGATGTCTTTGTTATGACATCTTGACATAAACCAATACATCATAACCTGTCAGTGTCTTTGTCATGACAACTTGACATAAAATTAAGTTAAACTGTCATGTGTTTGGCTTTGACAACTGTCATGAATATTTTCGTGACCTCAACTACAGTGGTACTAATTGAATTTGTCATTAAAAAGTTATAATGGCTTCACAACAGCCAATGTCAAAACCAACCACCTGACAGTTTAATGTAATGTTAACCAATAAAGCTAGGTGGTTTCTTAAGTTTGATAATTAATCTGCTCTGTCATGTTTATGACAGGTTGTGTTGTCTTAGTAATGTCAGATTGTCATGACAAAGACACTGACAGGTTATGATATATTGGTTTATGTCAAGGTGTCATAACAACATCTCAATGTCATATTTGCATTAAAATGCCATTGAGCAATGACAGTTGTCACAAACATGCATAAAACTTCATTCATATTCATATCATATGTCATGTCATGATTATGAAGGTGTCATGTTAGTCTTATGCACACCCCTTTAAGTAGATCTTCCCGATAGGTTTAAGTTCAAATAAATTAAAAGTTGTTGTATTAATAAATGTTAAAATTAATAGCTTTTGATTATACGGTAATGCTGAATTTCTATATAAAATTGAAAAAAAAAAAATCAATTGCAAAGAGACATCAGGTAGTACTATTGATATCGAGTGATACTGGCCTTCTTTCATAAAAAGTTGCCCTTAAACAAATATTTAAAGTATAAGCAACTGTCTTTGTTGTTTCTACATTCATTTGTAGATTAAATGTGAAATTATTAGAGCATAAAAATAGTAGCAAGTCAGCAAAATGATGATTATCCACTGGGCTATCCATAGGCATTACCACATGATGTTTGATAAGAAAATGTTTTGTTAAACTTCCAGAAAAAGATACTGTTACTGTGATATAAAATGACTCATAAGCATTCGCCCACCCTACCTCCATGACTATCATTATTCGTTCAGCACTCCGCCCACTCTGCTCTATTTGCGCAGATGTAACATGTCAATTATGCCCACCTTTGATCTTGAAGTGTAGTTATTTTAGCGTTTCTTCCTTCTGTGGAAGAAATAGCTATATTTTTAGGCTCTATAAAGTGTACTTGATGAGATCCCTCCTCTCAGCGGATGAATAGCCGTCTGTTTCAGAACCATGTAAATGAGGCCTTGGATTGCAGCTCTGATCAGACTAGGAAGTGAAGAGCTCAGTGGAGACTTGAATGTTGAGAGATTAGGCCTGGTTTGGGGGATTTGGCGGTGCCCCCGCCGCACCTTTAAAAATACAGTTGATCTAAGTTTCATGTGCGCTTCAAAGTTGTGAAGGTTGCCTTTCTCTTGCCAATTGTTCTAAGATGTCAAAGCTAAATGTGAAGATCCGCTCCGCCATCAAGGCGGCGTGATTGTTTGAAGTCCGCAAAAATCACAGACGATAAGACTGAAGCCAAGGCAGTCACTGTCTTCTGGAGACTGCTACTTGCTTTTGTGCTTTGTGTTCTTTCTTAAAATACTTTTGGCCATGTGTTTTCCATTCTCAAAAGTTTTTTAAATGAGGGTTGCGATTCTCGCAAACTACTTTATTGCATTTGTTAAAAGCTTATTTCACTCAAACATAAAAATAGTGCTTGATTCTGTATAACCCTAATGTTGTTCCAAAACAGCAGGCTATTTTTCTTATGCCTTGAACACCAAAAAGGAGAATTTCTGGTTGATATTCTTTATAGTTCAAAAGCTTCATTTGGTGACTATGGTGTGAGTCATGGATGTTATACTGTAGCACCTCAAACAGGTATTCAGCTTCAGTAGCACCTCGATCGCTGTCATACGTCGACACATGGGCACAAGAGGACTCATATGTGATCCTAACTTTTATTTATTACATATGTTATATCATATTTCTTGATAAAGCTTTTGTCTATCCATTTATGGTGTTTTTTTATTTTGGAGGTATTTTTGAATTTATTTACTTTTGAATTTATGGTACAAAAAGTGCCATATTTTCTATGTAAATTAAAAATATTTAAAATTTTAAAATAATTTTAACTAAATTAAAATATCATTTCAATAGTCTTGAGCTAAAACTCTAAAGATGAAGTGACTTTGCTGTCACCTGAGTGTCTTATTATGGCTTATTTTCAGAATGCTCTAAATTCATTTTTCCCCATTCATTTCTATGAGTGCCCATTTTTTGACCCAAATACAAGATTAGAGGATTTGGTTCACCCACTTAACATTTGTAGAATTAAGAGTCAAAAAAATATATGTGTGTGTTCAGGAGGCAAACTTTGGAAAAGTGCAGCCAAGTCTTGTACCGCTCAGATGAGGGGAAGTATTTTTTAAAAATCCAATCAAAACTATTTTGCCCACATTTGTCCAAAATATGGATTTAGTGCACTTCTAATTGTAGTTTCTTGAAGGTATCAGGAAATACAATCCAGTCGCATGGATTTCTGGAACTACGGATGTGATGAGACACAGAGGCAGCGCTCCTTTCCACAACATAAAAAACAGTATGCAATGAATTTTGTTGTACGTCTAAGATCTACATTTGAACTTTTGAGAGGATGCTGCTCCTTCTAGTGTATCTGGTTTTCAAAATCAATAATTTATGCTAAAGGGAGTGTTTTTATTCAGAGGAAAAACATTATTGTAACATAATTATAAGTGATTTCCATATCTGGCTTCTTTGTAGGCAAGAGTTCCGTCTTGAAGGCGGCAGACGGTGAACAAGCTCTACCACATCCCAGAAACTACCACTGGCAGAAGTACTATTTCTCCCCCTCAAACTGATGGGTTACCATACTAATTCTCTCAGGGTGTATACTCCAAATGCCTGCAATGTTTCCCCAGAAATGCATATGAGTTTGTCTTTCAGTGCCAAGGGTAAAAAACAAAGACTTGCTCCAGAGCTCAGTCAAAGATACTGTCATGCACTGCAAGAGGCCGCTCTGGAATATCCAAACATTTTGATATTTCATTATTTAAAAATGATTACTGCAGATTTACAGTGCGCCCCTGGACTGTGTTTAACTTTTTGTTGCTCAAGCACACCATTTTAATTGTGCTGGATTGTCTAAAGGGGCTTATGAGTAGAAACGAAATTAGACTTTAAACAAAAACTTTCAGATTACAGCCTGGAAAGTATTGTGTAATTAAGAGGCATTTATAGTCTGTAATAATAGGTGTACCTATAAAGTACTTACATGTAAGGATATGGGAACAATGTTTTAAAGTTTTGGGGGATAAAAGGGGTGACAAGCTTAGGGGAATGAAAATTATTTATACTGTAGAGTCTTATGGGAGCTTAAGGGGTACATGTTTCTACTGTTTCAAGATTAACAACAATCTTACATTATGGGAGCAGTTTATCAAGAACATTACTTCCTGCATGCCTTGTAGCAATTGTTGTATCAAATACATACTGTACGGCTCTTTGAAAATGGCAGGGTACATCTATGCATTTTATAAAAAATCATATATGAAATGAAAATTTTGGTAACAAAAGTGCAGATATTTTAAGTTTAGGGCTTAAACATGTTTCAAGGGAGGAAAAGCTTAAGACTATTGCAATTTTTTTTTGAATGTATTACTGGGAAATATGGTTTCATGTGGTTCCAGGGTAAGTGGTGCTTGTATTAAGAGAGATAAGGTTTTCCAGAGTCACCCTGAGTTACACTTACCCTGTAGATCTACATGAGAACAAGAGGGTACAACAAGCACCTTCATGAAACAAATCTTCCCCAATATTTAAGCAAAAGTTGCAATAGTTTTCATTTTCAGTGCACTTTTGTTAAAAAGACTACTTTATAAATGCATTTTAAATGTGATTTTTATGAAGCCTCTACATTGTGTACTGAGCTCACCAGCTCTTTCAAAATGGTATGTTCTTTTCGCTAAATTGCTCCCAAATGTGAGAATTGTTGTATCAGTAATAGTCAGAATAGTACCCCCTTAGTTCTATTATACTTACGTTATAATAATTTTTTATTTACTCTGGATTGTTGCCCCTTTATCCCCATAGCTGAAATATTGTGTCCTTAATACTTATGTTGTAAGTACTGTATGCTTATAGGTACACTATTGATCTACCCAAAGGCTCCATTGTAAACTGCTTCCGGGCTGTAATCTAAAACGTTACCAACATTTTCACAGTTTCAGCTCTTTGTGTCGCCTTTAAATTTTATTTTTTTCCCTCTGATGTTGTTAATATCTTTTGGGTGAACCTGAAATATACCATAAATATGTACGTGCACTCTTTCAGTCCTCCTCCCCTTCGTACAGAGAGCTGACTGCTGATTTGCTGGCTGATAGTTAGTCGGCAGGACCGTTCTCTCACACACCCTGAGGTGAAGATTCATCCCACCGACCACCCACATCACCAGACGTCTCCCCAGGCATCAACACCACATGGCCATCGTCCAGCCGACATCTACCAGCGACGGGCAGGCCGCTGCTAATGATGCCCCGTGTTTGGCAGTTCAGAGGCCTGTTTGATCAGGTATCAACCCTGCGCGTCAATGATCTCCACAGATATCGCCGCAGAGAGCAGAAATGGAGGCTGAGGTTCAGAAGGATCTGTCATAGGATCAATCAGGCTCTGTAACCAGTCAGTCTCTGAGACCGAAGGCCATCAAGGGCCAGTGCCTATGCCTTTGGATGCACTTTCTCCTGAAGCAATGGAAGATTTTTATGTCTAATTAGGAATGGGTTTAGTTTGTGGAATGAAATTGTGGAGGTGGTTGATGCATGCAACTAGGTGAGATTATTGCCATCTGTTTGAACAGAGTGGCAGAAAGACACCTGAACACCACACCTGTCTTTTTGCTGCTATAATGGCTTCAACTCTTCTGCAAAGGATTTTCAGTGAATTTAGGAACATGTAATTTTCAATGGGGGTTGAAGGGATTTTACTTCCATTCAGCATAAGAGAAGTCACACAGTTCCTAATCCAACTCATCACCAAAGTGTTCATTCAGGTTCAGATCTTTGCATCGTTCAGGTCAGTCAGGTCTTTCACAGAAGACTTTTGCACATTGCAATGGGTCATTGGAGATCACATGTGTGTATACTTGATATTCTGCATCTGTCAGCAATGGCCATGTAACACAGAGATTCTGGAAAAACACAGATACATATGACCGGCATTTGTACTCCGGGGATTGTTTGATTTCGATTGATTCACAATGCCGGTGATTTGTCGGAGAATCTATGTGAGTGCGTTCACCGTTCACACACAACCCGGAAAAATCCCGGAAAAACCAGCGCAGTCTCATCCCAATTCGTCATATAACTGATGTTTTGGTACGTCTTTTGACCATTCGTCAATATACGACTTTTTAGGGCCCCCTTAAATGTCGGTAGATGACGTTATGGGATCCTAACTCTACCCCAGACCTAAACCGTAACCCTAAACCCAACTCGTCACCTAACTGACGTTAAAGGTAAAGCGTCAGTTGTATGACGACCGGGATCGTCATCTACAGACGTTTAAGGGGGCCCTAAAAGTCGTATATTGACGAATGGTCAAAGACGTACCAAAACATCAGTTATATGACGAATTGGGATGAGCTTGTGTTAGAAAAACACATGACATCAGGATAGAGACGTGTAATGTACGCCATCGAAAACTGGTGAGCGACTCTCAGCTTTAGCACGGATGGTGAGGAGCTCTTTGGTCTCTGCTTCATTCCAGTTTGCAGACATTTGTTCGTCCTTTCTTTGTTGATGACGAACACAAACTTTCTTCTAAGAGCAACAGAGTCGCGCGACGGCACGAGCGTCATATAGACACACCCCTTACGGCAGTTGGTCCTGGCTTTTGTTCACACACGCGCGCGTTCCGGGAACTGACTCCGGCAATGTTACTAAGTCCCTAACCCCGCATCGAAGCCAGTAACGGTATCGATCCCGGGTCGTGTTTCCGTTCACATGGAAGGCTTTCTGGCAATTTCCTGGGATCGACGCGCTGTGTGAAAGGGGCTTTAGAAGGAGGGTGTTCACAGGTCTCACGGTAGAAAGAAAACATCCCAGCATTTCAGTTGATCCAGATTGTCACAAGTTGTAAACACGACAGCACTCTTCCCACAAGGGAAAGAAGGACATCCTCCAGGACATCCTGTAAAATTCAACCAACTAGATGACGACTTGAAACTCCTGAAGTGTTTCCAGAAAAGTTATGCATCAGTCCGTGGCTGAGACTAGGTGTACACTAACTAAAGTCTAATAAATTATAGCCCCCTGTAGACCTGCACAGTCTTTCTTTTGGCATGTTATATACATCATGCAGTCCTTTGCGTGTTCGTTTCTGCATGTTTTGAACAGGTTTTTTGGGCCTGCATTTGTCGTTCACAAGCACATGACCTTCATGCGTTCCTTAAACGGCACCCGCCTCGGATTGGGTTCCAGCGGATGAAGAGTAAGGGTTCCGGATGACAGGTCTGTCTGCTATTTTTACACCCGGTCCGATAACGTTGGGGAAATTGACAGACTACCAAATGATGTGTTGCAGAGTGGCATGGTTGCTGACAAGGAGACCTCTTCACGCAGGAGGGCACAGGCTGCTGACACCAGGGATAATAGCGGCGAGCAGAGCCCATTGTGTGTGTCCCCCACACATGGCATTTGGAACTGAGCGGCTTCTATCCCTACGGACAAGCGAACCGTGCTTGGCCGGGGAATGTCATGCATTGCGCCTTTCACTCAGCTCACTTGAAGGATCTTGGCAGGGGCTGCTCTCTTAACCCTTGAATTCATTAATAATTAGCTTAATTGTTTGAGGCCGTACCCAAGACGCCATGTGAATTCTTGATTGCTTGAAGACCCTTTGATCAGTGCATGCACTTGTATATGTTTTTACCTGTGGAATGAAGTGTAACTCTTTCCTTTTCCTTCATATCCCATCCACCCAATTACTTTGCATAAACTTTTGTGCAGCAAGCATTGATTACGTCTGGTACTACTGCATCTGTGAGTTTAGACTGCTTCATTCTCATTGGATTGCTCAGGAAAAAGGCAAGTTGGCATCCTCCATCTATGCCACTTACTTGTTTTCATTTTGCCCAGAGGGCTTCTGCCAGCATCAAGGGCCTCTCTTTGCAATGTGACAGCTCCATCTCAAGGGGTCTGGCTCGCCATGCAAAAACAGTGCATCAGAACAAATAAGGCCTACAAGAACCGTCAGTACCGCCCTTCGAACCGCCAGAGCGCACAAGGCAATCTTCCCCAGTCTGTCCTGCAATTCAGCATCATCTCTTACGGGAGGCCCCGCTTCTGTCTTCCTATGGAACCACTGAGGAGGTAATTACAGATTTTGCAGAGTCACAGAATTTCCGGGAGACGGACACCTGCCTTAAAAAATTACGCCGACATTCCCACCCCTGCTCCGCCTTTCCACTCTCTATTCCAATCCCCGGAAAGACTGAGAGATTCTGCTTCTGCTGATCCCTACCCAAATGCTGCCGGCGACAGGAGCCTCCTGTACATTAAATAAAAACTGTCACCCTGGTGCAACGTGTGGCACCGAAGACATTTATTATTGTCTCGCATATCCTGGCACTTCAGAATTATTTCCTTCATGCCTGATAACCAAATTACAATATGGCAGGTGCTCCCCGGAGCCACGGGGATCGTTAGTGCCAGCTCACAACATACTTTCAACTGATGTGGCATTTCATGTACAGCTGCCAATCAAAGTCTGCGGAAGGGAAAGATGCAGAATGAGGGCGGGCACGGCAGTGTTACAATTACGGTTGTGTGTGTGCACACACGAGCGAATGTATAATCCCTCGTTCTCTGCCGGAGACAGACAGCTGCAGTCTGAACGCAGTTCCCCGGCATCTCTCTGCGCTGAACTCTACTCTAAATGTGGGGTAAGCAAAATGGCAGGTGAAGGGAATTACAGTAGCGCTGCTGGATTATGAGCTGTCGTATGCTTCTCTCAGGTCTGTGAGTGGGCTGAAAGCTCCATCCTGAGGTGGAATCGCAATGTTCGCGCCGATCCGAATGGCAAACAGAGAGCAGTTTAGTGAACTTGGAGTTCTTCAAAATAAAGGGGTGACACAGAAAGACCCGACTTGTTTTAGAGATGGAAGGCTGGGGAAGTTGTGATGCCTTTGGCATTGTGTTTTCTTGTTTTTGTGGCTTGGTGATAGTGGCTTGATGATAGTGAATAGCGCCTTTGAGTATAAATCTTGACAAAATACATGCTTACTCTGTAGTTTAGGGTGCAAATACTGCACACTTAATGCGTAGCTTATTAGCATGCATTTTGCTAGGCAGTTTATTACTTATTCTGTATATTCTGCATGACCATATTCTACCATACAGGACAAACGTAATCCTAACCAATACCTAAACCTAACAACTACCTCACTCAACTATTAATAAGCATTAATTAGGAGTTTATTGAGGCAAAAGTTGTAGTTAAAAAGTAGTTAATAGTAAAAATTGGACCCTAATCTTTAGTGTGACGCCGATAAATATTTAATATTGCCGTAAAAATATTTTTGCATATTGCATTTTTAATGGCATATTTCATACTATGCAACAAAGTTTTTTTTTGTAAAGCACTTCTCAAACAAAGCATTTCACAGAATATATGTTGGGTTTCAAATAATAGAGCCACATACTGTTTGGACACATTTTGGTTGTGAAATATTAGTTGAACATGTTTATACTGTAGTGAACTACACCAGTGGTTGCTATTCACTAAGACAACTGTATGAGCTTCAGGAGAATTGGGTTCATAAATTCACTAAATATCACACTGGGACCAGTTGGTTAAAATATATTGCAAAAAAAAAAAAAAAAGCATTAGCATTACAAAAAAATGCTTGATTTGATATTTCTTATCTCATACAATGACCAACATTTTAAGAGTTACAAAAGTTTCCAAATGCTTTTTAAGGCCACTTTTTGTGATGTTAAAACAGCATGATTAGTTCTACAGAAGGACTTCTACTCATCTAGCTAAATTACAGGGTAAAGACATTGTTTTCGCAGCAGTGGTCATGGACAGATCTGCACCGAGTCTGCTTGCACAGGAAGTTCAGAATTTAGCCGCATACATCTCTTGTGTGTTTATTAATTATTTTGCTAATTTGACTGTTTTCAGCTATTAATCAGTATAAGACTGCCACATCTCACAACTTGTTTTGCTGGTGATTAATTGTCATACAAATAATTGTGATAAATGATTTAATTGTCCTGTTTATTCATTTGTATTAGTGTAAATTCGACACCTTAAGATGATGATTTATGCATTCTGAACAATACAGTTTGTTTGTATTACATTATTGCTTGTATTAGGTTTCATTAATTCTCTCTAAAACAAATCGAAACAAAAATTTTAAATTTAAATATTATTTGTTATTTTAAATAATATTTATAAAATATATTTTTAATAATATTATAACTTTAGCAGCGATATGGTCAACTGTCTATTGGCATTGTTGTTTGTATTGTGTTTTGATATTGCGATATAGCATAATTTGCATTTTTATGTTAAATAGAATGTTATGTCATACTAATATATTTTTCTTCTGTTTTCTTCACTTTCATGCAACATCAAGGAAGACTTGAGTTTGTGTTTGAAGAATTCATTTTTGCAAGGACTTCCCTGCACTGACCAACTTGAGACACTTTACCCACCACAGGACTCTTTACAGGTATACAGAGTTTTATCAATTAAGTTATAGGGAATATGCATACTATATATTTATGGAATATGCATACAAGTATTTCACAAGGTCATTCTCATGCAGACAGGGTACAAAAAGACCCTCCAACATCTTCTCTTTGCCCAATCACTCTTAGAAGAAATGGTTCTATTTAGAACCAAAAATGGTTCCATCCACTGCTTTATATATGGAACTACAAAATGGTTTGCTATATAGAACCATTTTTTGGTAAAAGGTTCTATTGGCTAAAGTATGGAACTCCAGGGTTCTATATATAGAACTCAGATAGGCATCCTTTTCTAGAGTGTATAGAACCTTTAGGGGTTCCAAATATGTAGCGCTGATAGAACCTTTTCTTCTAAGAGTGTACGGTGCATGAAAAAGGTAATGCAACCTCACTGGTTTACTGACACTCAGCAAGTGGAGATTAAATGGCTGGGAATTTGCCATTACTGCTCCGGATGACGATGAGTGAATCTGTGCACCAGGGGTTAATAGCACAGTAAATCATCAGAAACATTTTTCAGGTTGCTTTGACTTTATTCCTTTTCAATTTAGCATTTTTTCCCCTTTTGTTTCTTGATTTTGTCTTCTTTCTCAGTTTTTTTCCCCCACATTGAAGACCCCCCCCCCCCATGTTGCATTCCAAGAGGTTGATAAATCAATCCATCAGAAAAATTCTTTGCGGTGAAACTCAATCAAGAAAGGTCATGTCGCCGGGAAAAGAACAGATTAAATTAGCATTGAATTAGACATGGAAAGTGAGCTCTGTCAAAACCATCACCGAGCTCAGCACAATTAGAATATGTTAATTATGCATTTCATTAAGGGCCCAGGCGCTCTTTGAATGTGAGATGAAATGTCACTGGTGTAGGCAGCCGAAAAATGGAAGATTGCCAGGCACAACTTTCTTTGTGCAATGTGTGACACCTTCATTAACATCAGGGATTGCTGCTCTGATTAGACTTTTTGTATTAGTGAAAGCCTAAGGCCTTCAAATGCTTCAGGTTTTTCCACCCTGACTGCAAAAAGGACATTGTCTGTGGACACTTGAGTTAATTTACAAAACATAACACAAACAATACAACTTGCAATTCTTAGACATTCATGTATTCAGTTCCTTTATTTGGAATAGCTTAACTTTTTTTTAGACACATGCTGTCAAGATTTCAAGGTGTTTTTATATGGACCAACCTGCATTTTGGCTATGTGTTTCTACTTGACTGCTATATCCAACTGAGCTTCACATGAGCTTCATTGGTAGTTCGCTACATGTGTATTTGCATAAGGTTGAATGCCCAATTTGGTTGCATCACCAATGGTCTATGATGCTTATATTACCTGCCAACTCTCATTGATAGTGAATGACTTCCAGTCACGTTGACACTGCATTAACACTTCACATTAATTACAATTAACATTTGTTAATGCATTAGGATTATGCATGGACTAACAATGAGCAAAAAAGAATACTTCATTTATTAATCTAGGCTTATGTGTATTTATAAATATACTGTTGTAAATTCATATTTGTTCATAACATTACATTAAACTGAATAATAATAACATTAATAGCAAAATTAACCATTCATGTTAACAATATAACAATATTATAAACTAACAATATTACATTCATGTTAATTCACGACATGCAATGTATTAGAAATAACAATTAACCTAAATCAATAAATGCTATACAATTATTGGTCATTGTTAGTTCACGAATAACAATGATATTTTTTGTTGTAAAAAGCTGCAAATGTTTTCCCTTTAGGCAGGTCTCTACACACTTCTCAAACATTACTCTATATCTGTTTGTCAGTCAGGATTTAAACTGTACCATAGTACTGAGACAGCTCTCATCAGAGTCACAAATGATTTGCTCCTATCATCCGATCGTGGTTGTATCTCTCTATTAGTGTTACTCGGTCTTAGTGCTGCATTTGTAACCATTGACAACAACATTTGTTTAAATAGACTTTAAAGAAAAAAAGAAAATTATATTGGCATTAGTGGAATTGCATTAGCATGGTTTAAATCATACTTATCTGACTGTTATTCAGCTTGTAGCTGTAAATGAAGAGATGTCTTTTCAATCAGAAGTTCAATATGGTGAACCACAAGGCTTAGTACTAGGACCACTGCTTTTCACTCTTCACTCTTTTGTACACGCTACCCTTAGGATATATCATTAGGAAGCAAGGCATTAGTTTTATGCTGATGATACTCAGCTCTATATTTCTTCACGCCTGACAAAACATACCAATTTACAAAATTAACGGAATGCACAGATGATATAAAAATCTGGATGACTAGTCATATCCTACTACTTTATCCTGAAAAAACAGAGATTCTAATTATTGGTAAAAAAACTTCCCACATACTAACCTAAAATCTCTCTAACTCTTGATGGCTGCTCTGTCAAGTCTCGTCGTCGGTTAGGAACCTGGGTGTGCTCTTTGATACCAATCTTTAATTTGAAAGTCACATGTCTAGTATCTGTAAATCCGCATTTTTCCATCTTAAAAATATATCTAAATTACAACATATGCTCTAAATGACAAAATGCGAACAGTTAAGTTCATGCGTTCATGACATCAAGGCTAGATTATTGTAATGCTATTATGGGTGGTTGCCCTGCACGCTTAATAAACAAACTACAGCTGGTCCAAAACACAGCAGCTCCAGTTGTTACCAGAACCAGGAAGTATGACCATATTAGCCTGGTTCTGTCAACACTGCATTGGCTCCCTATTAAACATCATATGCATTTTAAAATATTGCTGATTACTTACAAAGCACTAAGTGGTTTAGATCCCCAGTACTTGAGCGAGCTCTTAACGCATTATAGTCCTTCACGTCTATTGCAATCTCAAAATTCAGTTGATAATACCCCTAGAATATCAAAATCTGACTGCTGGCAATCCTTTTCCTATTTAGCACCAAAACTTTGGAACAGTCTTCCTAACATTGTCTGGGAAGCAGACACACTCTGTCAGTTCAAAGCTAGACTAAAAACACATCTCTTTGACCTAGCATACACATAACTCATCTTTATAATTCAATGTTTAGCTGCATAGATTAGGTCAGCCAGAACGGGAACACTTTCCCTATGAATCCTGATGTACTTGTTACATCATAAGAAGGATGGCGTCTATGCTAATATTAGTCTCTGTTTATCCCAAGGTTTAACGCAGTCCGCTGGATCCAGGCCGTATCCAGATCTGATGAAGGACCTGCGCCTGCACATGACGACAACGCGGTCAACGACAAACATTATGGGCTGTCTAATCCTCCAAAGAGAACTTGAGGTAAAATGTTGTTTTCTTATATATTTTTACTTTTAGTTTTAATCGTTAGCACCATCTTCTCTCTTTCGTTTCGCCATTTTTGAAACGTTGTGTACAGAAAGCTTCTGCGCTCCTATTGGTCAACCTCAACCTCAGAAAGCCCTATACTTGCTTTGGAAGCAGCAGCGTAGCAAATCTATTCCACCAAGACCAAACATAAAATATTGTCATACCCATTACCACTTCCCGAAAGTTGTAATGACAGAACTCAATTATCAATGCAATTCAACCTTTTACTTTTCCAGAAAGGCTGATCTAATGTCCGTTGATCTTTTTAAACAGGCGTTTTAGGTGTACATCGTTCTTCTATAAAAAAAGCCAACAAAATGATGAAGGCCCTGGCCATGAAGAAAGGGGGCTCTATCCTTCATAATAAAATGGCAGAGATGCAGAGAAAGAGAGTCATAACAGAGAGCAATAATGAAAAAAGAAAGTGGGAAGCGAGCACAAATGGTCTGGAATTCTGGATGACTTACACTGAAGATTCAGTCAAACTTTTAAAAACTTCATTAAAGCAAAATGAAAGTGCTCCCTGGCACTGTAAAATTTAATAGAAGATGCTTGGGAATGGGAGCAGCCTGCCAATTATGGCTTCACAGCCTTTTTTTAGGGTTTAGATGGCTGTCTGAGTTCACACTGAAGCAAATAAGAGAGCGTGTTTGTTCGTTCCTCACCCACCACATTTAAGCTGATGTTCATAACGCTGCACGATCACCGGCTGTTAATCATATTCCTGTAAAGATCCAGTTAGGGAGAAAGCTGGTAATATCACTCCACGGCATCTCTGAGAAGGAACGCTTTATTTAAAAATATATAATTCCTTTGTTTTGCATTGGTTTAAGTGGGTTGGATGTCTCTTATGCCGCTTTGTTCATGTATCTTAATATCACATTTCCGTTTGTTTGTGCCAAGCGGCAATGTGTTGTCTTTTTTAAAGCATGCGATAAATGATAAATGATTCTAGAGACAACTTCATTTTGCAAAAGGTACTGTTATTTTACGCAGTCTTGCACAATTTAAAATCCAGTATATTCCTAACCCTAGTTGCTGAGCTATTATTACAATTTAAAAATAACACTTTTCTATTTTTAATATATTTTAAAATTTCATTTATTCTTTTGATGAAAAAAGCTGAATTTTCAACATCATACTCCAGTCTTCAGTGTCACATGATCCTTCAGAAATCATTCTAATATGATGATTTGCTGCTCAAGAAACTTTTCTCATTATTAATGTTGAAAACAGCTGCTTAATTTTTGTAGAAACTTTAATAGATTTTTTTTCAGGATTTTTTGATGAAAAATGCTAAAAAAACAGTTTTTTTGTAACAAATCTAAAAGTCTTTACAATCTCTTTTGATCATTTAAAAAAATCATACTGACCTCAAAGGTCTTTTGAGGTCATGTGCTGGTTGTTCATATACTCATGCAATATAACATGCAAAATAGCTGCAACTATCCATCCAATATTTGTCTGTTCTGTGTTTTTTGTGCTGACTGTAGCTTAGCGTCAAGATAATTAAAAACTCTGTGTTATAAACTGTACAGCCTAAAATATACTCTATAAAAACACAAATGCTTCTACTGTAGTTACACAATTTTGATTTTACATGTTCTTCATTTCTGAATAAGTAAGCTTTGCATTCTCAGCATTGCCACAAAGGGCGCTATAACAGAAGTTTGTGTTAACCTTTTTCATGCAGTCAGTTTTCTCCTTCAGGATAACTACTGTCATGGTAGAGCAACAGTCTGAAGACAATCTAGCTGGAAAATTGCTAAAAAGAGAATCAGAAGCTTAATTTTTTTATTTTTTTATTTGTTTTATTTGACAGGGACAGCGCACAATTTAAAACAATTGCACCAGAGCTATAGCTAATAGCTAATTTGCATCTGTTGTCCCTGGGCAGGTAGACAAAAACATAACAGAAGACACAAAGCAACCACTGAAACAACAAATGCACTACATAAATTTACAAATTACATTTTATCCATCAGTTTAAAAGTGATAAAAAAACAAGGTCAGAAAACATAATGCATATAAGGTAAACAATGCATATAAGGTCAAAAAATAAGGTCAGAAACATAATGCATACTTGAAGTTTGCCATGAAACAAAAGTATTTTCTTTCCTATTGTGACATATATCCATGTGAAATGGCTTCTCACACAAGAAAATAATACTGGCCTGGACATTTTGTCCATGGTTGATCTCATTGTGAGTGACAGATAGTCCCGCCCTCTCGCCAGTAAACACGTCATCAGAGAAGAGATGTAGCGGCAAGTGGTTATTTTGATTAAAGAATACTTGAGCACATGAATTTAAAAAGAGATGTGCACAGAAAAATAATGTATTATGATCGCTGTCAAAAAAAAAAAATCCTGGTTTTCATGTTTTTTTTACTTCAGATTGTTACTATAACCTGACTGGGACTTGACCTGGAAGAGAAAACAAAGCCTGAAATGTGTATTAGGTTTCTGTAATGACAACATGGCGTCAAGTGGCGTGTTGCTCTATGCATTTTCAGTTATCCCGTGTATGCGTGTCATAACTGAAAATAATTTTTAACTCCAACATTTGGGTTTGTCCATATTAGACCCAACATTTAGGTTGAAACAACCCAGCATTTTTTAGAGAGTCAGTGTTTGCATTAACCTAGGCTTGTGGATTAGGCTTCTTGTTACCTTATGCATTAAAGCTAGGCTAGGCCATTTTTAGAGAGGCTAGCAATAAGCAAGCTATAGGGCTGGGTAGTAAATATCGATTTCTCGATATTAATCGGATTACTCATTTTTACAAACCGATATCTGACTCTTAAATCTAAGAATCGATTAGTCATCCTGTTTCATTTGAATGAATGGGACATTGTATGCGGCTGCGCGCATCCAAAAAATCAAATAATCTTTGTCCTTTGTTACTATTGATATGAAACAAAGTCTCAATTTTCAAAGTACGTCCATTTTCTTTAGAAATTCAAAAACATAAATGACGTTTTGCCGCTGTGGCGTGAGATCGCTCTGTCGCAGCTCAGAGAGAAGCAGCAGCACTGATCTCTCTTCCGGCTTAATAATACCAGTTACAGCGCGAAATAAACATGAATGAGCATCTGAAAGTGTGTTAAAAGATAGAGTACAACTTATCGAAATCCGTATCATGTCACATTGATTCGCTCAATCAGCGTTTCAACCGTGGAAAGACGTCAGTTAAACAGCTTGTAATCAATGTCATGTATCGTCATATTTACCTCAGAAAACCCACATAAACTCGTTAGTCAGCTAGAAAAAATAACTCCAGAGAGGAGCATTTTGCTAAATATATACACCATATTACATATGCATTATAATCTTAATGTTCTTCAATATTTAATGCATATTTGAATAAATCTGGCAAGTTTTTATGACAGCCACCATTTAAATGTTTATATTTCATATAATCTTCTTATTATAAAAATAAATAAAAGTGTAATTTAAGTGTTTGTATAGCTACAAAACAGTTCATTATTACCTTCATATTAGGCTAATGAAGCCTAGTAGGCTACAACTAGACTCCCATAGTTTACAGAATTAGTTAAGATATTTGATTCCCTTGAGAAAATATGGTCATTTATTGTAACTGATATCCAAAATAATCGATATCTGAATTGAATTTACAAGCTTGTGAATCGAAATCGAATTGAATTGTGAAATTTGTCTCAATACCCAGCCCTAGTAAGCTAGCATTTGAAAGCATGAGATCCCACCCTCCCTTCACAGCATCTCCTTTCAAACATATGAACACACACAGAAGATTCTAGAAGACGGCGGGAAATTACCTCATGTCTCAAAGCACATAACGTTACAATAATAATTGAACGTAAACAACTTAAATTTACATATATGCATTTGGCAGATGCTTTTTCCAACGCAACAAGGTACACAGTTGCATTCCTATCCGTTTTTGCTTTCCCTGGAAATCGAACCCATGACCTTGGTGTTGCAAGGGTCAACGCTTTACTGTTTACGCTACAGGAAAGCTTACAGAGCTCAAGTTGTACCACCTGACTGCTGCAGATTAATTTTGCTGTTGATAGTGTTGACATAGAAACACATAAATGACACGTGATGATGTCTGCGCGGAGGCATGGAAATACATATGCTGACAGTAACTTACTGTAGATTTAAATTAATGTATATTTACTGGCAACAGTTTGTTCAAAGTTAAATGAACATTTAACATTAACAAGTCTTTGTCTTTACATAATAAAAACTATAAAATAATCTAATGCAAAGCATTCTGGGAATCTTCATCAATCTTTTTCAGTTTTTTTCCTTCAGATTTTGGTTCCCAGAATGCTTTGCATAATGCTGTTATTTTAGTTTTATTCTGTAAAGATAAAGACTTGTTAATGTTTAATGTTCATTTAACTTTGAACAATCTGTTGCCAGTAAATTACATCAATTTAAATCTACAGTAAGTTACTGGCAAGCTGCCAGGTTTACTGTAATTTACTGTAATTTCTACAGATTTTTTTACAGTGTAGGCATGTATAAAACAAGTACATGTTTTAATAAACTGACAACTTCTATTATTGATTGCTATTAGGACATAGTTTCAACCAGTATAGCAAAAAGTGTTTATAAAACAGATAGCCTTTAATGTAAGAACTCACCCTCATGATGTCAGACTGCCTGTTCATCATGACGATGAATGTTTTGTTTTCCCTCCATAAATGATGCGAATTCTTGAGATCTACAGCACATATAACAACACAAAGAATCACTGTTAAAAACATGCCACATCTGACCACCATAAATATCAAGCAAATGCTAAGCTGTACAATAATCTACATACATCTACAGGAAACAGCCAATCAGAGGAAAAATATGGAGGTTTGCATCTGTTGTAAATGTATTCCGTGGCCTGAGGATGAACTCGGAGGCCATGTGACGTATGATTTACACACAAAAGACCACTGACTCTTCACAATGATGTATCTCTGCCTCCGTCTTGGTCAGACCCAGTCCTGACATATAATCTTTCTCTTTAAACGCTGATATAGAGATAGATAACAGAGTGTTCTATTGATTCCACTGGGGTTTTTTTTTACTGTCAGCTCTGGCCGACTGCTGTTTTAAACACTAACTTAGCTTCCTGTGTCTTGTATATTCAAAGGAAAGTCTCTGCTGTGTCTTTTTAGTACCGTAAGTGGTACCATAGTATTTAAATGGCACTTTATGTACTTCAAATCATACCAGTATTATGGTAGTATGTCTAAAACACTGAAATATTGTGGTCCTTTGATGTGTATATATAATGGCTCAAAATGATCACCATAATTTTATACCATGATATCACGTTTCCGAAAAACATAATAATACTAAAGTTGGTAATACTATGATAATATGTTATTTTGACTATAATATTGATGTATTTTTAATTGATTTACTTTGCATTCGCTGACTTTAAAATATTATTGTCAACTCTAAAACTCTAAAAGAACTCTAAAACCATGAATCTAAAAGGAATCGTATATATTTATCTAAAACTGTCAACTAAATGATTTTTGCATTTAAATTTAATGTGCAGTTTGCTTTTTTAACACGTTTGTGAATGTCAGTTGACACAAGCATTAAAAAAATATTATTTTGAAAGTCTAAACAGTTCTTCCTTATTTCTTAATTCATATTTTTACAGTAAAGCAAAGGTGATATTCTAAGAATAACCCAGCAAAAATAACCCAGAATAGCAAATCCATTCATGGAAAAAAAGAGTTTTCTCAACAACCCAGCCTGCTGGGTTAAAATGTCAAAGGGTTCATTTAACCCAGCATGTCTTCAGTCCAATATTTACCCAGCGCTGGGTTGCCAGTTGGGTTGTTTTTTTTAACCCAGCAATTTTTAGAGTGTATGCTACTTTGATATAAATTTGTATTTTAGTCTTAATTATTAGCATATTTATATACAATGGTATTTGCATTGTAGCCTCATACTTTAAAATGTAGGCCTACTTCTAAAATCATACTTTGTTATCATGGATCTAAATGATTACTAACACTCTAAACAATGCTGGGTTGTTTTAACCCAGATTTGGGTCAAATATGGACAAACCCAAATGTTAGGTTAAAAATGTAATTTCAAATTAAATTGCATTTTTTTAAATTGCATTTTAACCCAACATTTGGGTTTGTCCATATTTTACCCAAATTTGGGTTAAAAACCCCAGCAATTTTTAGAGTGTACCATATTTATATACCATTGCATATTTGTATGGTACTTCAAAGCATAGCCCACTTCTAAAAATCTGGTTATGCCATGGTACTTTGAAATATTTTATGGCTCTAAATGATTCCTTATGATATACCATGCATGGCGTACCATGGTATTTGCAGAGTACGTCGTGGAGCTTCAATACTTCTAAAAACTTGGTAACACTATTGTACTTAATTATTATGACTCTAAATGATTACCACATCATGGTATTTGCATACACTCTAAACAATGCTTTGTCAAATATGGACAACCCCAAATGTTGGGTAAAAAATGTAATTTAAAATCTTCAACTTTCACTTCTAACATTTTTTATGTACATTTTTTATTCATTTTTTACCCAACGACCCAGCATCTTTTTAGAGTGTATGATTTGATTTTGGGCTGGGTTGCCAATTGGGTTGTTTTTTTTAACACAGCAATTCTTAGAGTGTATGCTACTTTGATATAAATATGTATTTTAGTCCTAAATTATTACCATATTTATATACAATGGTATTTGCATAGTAACCTCATACTTTAAAATGTAGGCCTACTTATAAAACCATGATACTTTGTTATCATGGATCTAAATGATTACTAACACTCTAAACAATGCTGGGTTGTTTTAACCCAGATTTGGGTCAAATATGGGCAAACTCAAATGTTGGGTTAAAAGCGTAATTAAAAAAATTATAGTTGAAAGTGAAAGTTGAATTTGGGTTGAGGTTTTAAATTACATTTTTAACCCAACAATCGGGTTTGTCCATATTTGGCCCAAATTTGAGTTGAAACAACCAAGCATTTTTTAGAGTGTATGATTTGATGCAGGCCTACTTGGACTAGCCTACTACACTCGAAAAAAATGCTGTGTTGTTTCAAGTCAAATTTGGGTCAAATATGGACAGAACTCAATTGAAAAAAAAATTACATTTTTAACCCAACGTTTGGCCCAATATTTGGCCCAATATCCATATTTGACCCAAAACTGGGTTGAAACAACCTATCATTTTTTGGAGTGTACCATTTGTCCAAAAAAGCATAGTGATACTATATCATGCGTACATTTACGGTTATAATGATCATGATGATGGTTATGGCTGTCGTTCTAAAAATCATTTCCCTCAACATCCTCACTCGCAAGCGCAAGTCTACCTTGCTGTCATGCGAGTGTAAAGATTTGGCAAGCAATTTATCTCGAGCTTCATGTTTATTCAGTTCAAGTGTTTCCATATTAATACAGTTAATCTAATATCTAACATGTCTACCTTAATTACAAGCTTTCTTTTGTGAACCCTGATCTGCTAGACTCTGAGCAAAGAGCAATGATTAAAGGAATCCTGCACCTCATTTGCACATTCACTCTTTAGGGTGCACGCGACTGCTACATACTGAATCGAAAACTACAGTGACAGAAAGTGGGTGAAAAGGGAGAGAGTTTAAATTCACAGAGTATCTTAAAGCGTACGTAGATGCGTCAACCCTGCTGCTACGTTGAGAGAGTTTTCACAAGGATATGAAGACATTTGGGCCAGGAACTGAGCGGTGCGGTCAGGTTTATTTTTGCGTGATGATTTTGCAGATGATCAAAGCTAACAGCTTGCCCGTACCATCACGTACATTCTGACTCCTTATGAAATTGTTTGAAGCATTTACACCATTTTAAGCCTTCTAAATGTCATAATTCCTATTATTCATAGTCTGATGGCTTCAAAACATCAGAACATCTTAGATTCACCACACCGACGGGGCGTGGAGGTTCTTTTTATAAAAATGTACTAATAAATCCACTGCAAAATCAAATTATACACGTAAGTATGCTCGCATCACACAGACAGCGGCGGAAACTGAATTTGGCAAAATCGAAAGTCGGCTCACATTTGCAAATCCTGTGTCAATCTGTCATTAGACATGTTATAAAATAATGATAAGTGTACGCTTCTCGCTCGCTTCAGCGTGCTGCTCTCTGATGTTGATGCGCTGTAATGGGCCAAATGTGCATTGGAATTTGCCTGCTTGAATAAACACAAAACATTTCTCTCTGCCTCACTTTGTATTTTCCTGATGATTGTGTGTTCTCTGATTCAACACTGACTCGAAGGGAACATAAAAGGGTACAACAAGCTCGCAATGATAATCTTGCTATTGGATTAGGTTTCTGGATTCAAGAGGGGTCAAGGGCAAAAAATGTAGGCTACCTCACTTTCTCAGAGGAGCTGATGTCGGATGAGAAATGAATTGAAAAGACAAAACATATTCATTTAACTTTTTAAACTAGTCAGTGACACAAGCTTAGATCGTGTTTCTTTTGTTTCATTGAGGTCCTGTGTTGTGGTGCCAGCGACCTCAAGTCCTCATGGTCATGGAAAGTTTTCCATACACTCTAAAAAAATTCTGGGTTGTTTTAAGCCAATTTAGGTCAAATATGGACAAACTAAAAAAATAGTGACATTTAAAAAAAGTGGGTTAAAAAAGTAATTACATTTTAACCCACTTTTTACTTTTTTTAAATGTCGTACTTTTTTCAAAAGAATTGCTGCATTTTTCAAAAGAATCGCTACTTTTTCAAAAGAATTGCTACTCTTTAAAAAAGATTGCTTCTGTTTAAAAATGTTATTGCTACTTGTTTGTAGAGAATCGCTACTTTTCAAAAATGAATTGATACTTTTTTCAAAAATGAATCGCTACTTTTCAAAAAGATTCGCTACTTTTTTCAAAAAGAATTGGCTACTTTTTCAAAAAGAATTGCTACTTTAAAAAAATGATTTGCTACCTTTTTTTAAATCGCTACTTTTTCAAAACGATTTGCTACTATTTAAAAAATGAATTGCTACTATTTTTTAAAAGAATCAGCTACTTTTTCCAAAAAGAATTGATACTATTTTTTAAAAGAATCGTTACTTTTTCAAAAAAAATTGATACTATTTTTTAAAATAATCGCTACTTTTTCAAAAAAAGAATTGATAATTTTTTTTAAAAGAATTGCTACTTTTTCAAAAGAATTGACTACTCTTTTAGAAAAGAATCGCTACTGTTTAAATTAATTGCTACTTTTTTGTAGAGAATCGCTGACTTTTTCAAAAATGAATTGATACTTTTTTCAAAAAAAATCACTACTTTTTCAAAAAGAATCGGCTACTCTTTTAGAAAAGAAGCGCTACTGTTTAAATGAATTGGTACTTTTTTGTAGAGAATCGCTACTTTTTCAAAAATGAATTGATACTTTTTTCAAAAAAGATTGGCTACTTTTCAAAAAGAATCGCTACTTTTAAAAAATTAATTCCTACTTTTTTTTTTTTAAAAAATCGCTACTTTTTCAAAACGATTCGACTACTATTTAAAAAATGAATTGTTACTGTTTTTTTCAAGAATCGACTACTTTTTCAAAAAAGAATTGATACTATTTTTGTATTGATACTATGAGGTTAGTTCTGTTAGTTGTTGATATCTACAGTTACAAAGTCTAATTGAAAATTTGTTGAACAAGAAATGTGTAATTGCCTTGATGAGTTTTTTTCCTGATTGAAGCATTTTAGGACTGTTTTAAAACAATAGTGAGAGAACCTATTGTGTGACAATTTTTTTCAACAGTCTGTCTTTTACAGTGAAAGCTAATGGAAGACTCTCTAAAGATGTTCATATGTAAAATGCTTATGATGTGGATGCTGCTAATACATCAATACTGTATGTTTCAGTCTAATAAGGTCATGTTGACTCAACATATGTTTTTATTCTTATTGAAATGTTTTAGTAATTCGGTTTATTAGTAAAATGTAAGCATTTTTTTAAATATTAAAAAACTCGATGAGACTGTGTTTTAATAATTAATATGTTAATAGAAAGATACAAAACATGAACATTTTAGGTTAAAAAAAGCAATCATCATTATACAATGAGTGTAAAAAGTACCTATAAATTTGACTTGGTTTCTACTGTATTTCCATTTTGAGATTTTATCTGTGGGCTGACAAATCTCGAGTTTTAGGTTTGCAGAAATCTTTGCCGTCCCTCTTCTACTTTCTGTCTTGTTTGCAGTGTCTAGGTGTGGATGAACCGAGATTAAATGAATCATTGTCAGTTAATATGACCACACGTGTGTGGGAGAAGCTGTTTTTACATCTACGTGATGTTAACACCTCTGCAGATGTTGACTCGGGTGACAGATGAAAGCTCAGCTCTTTTCTGTGAACTAAGAGATCTTCATAATCACAAACAGCTCTGTCAATCAGCTCTCGTTCTTTCTTCCTAAAGGAGCTGAAGTGTGAGGTCAAAGTTGAATTAAACCCATTTTATCATGTAAACATCGACAGTATTCGTGGCAGATGTCAGAAAATGATGATCAATGAAAAAAACAACATGTTTGACAGTAACATTTAATATTGAGGCAAACTGGGCCCAATTTTGCAAACGATTTAAAAGCAGAAATGTCTTTTGCAAATCACTAAATTAATTATGCAGTAAAAACTTACAATGTTCAAGTTGTTTAACTGCATTTTTTGACTTTTTTCTAGGCAGATGAACTTCTGGTTGTGTGTTGCCGGTGTAATTCCTGTGACTCCATGTAAACAATCTCGTTTGCAAAGTCAACTTGTTTCATGGATGATGAAGAGGAAAGATTGGATCAAACTTTTACACAAATAGGTTAGTGATTTTGTCACACTGGCTCATGCAAATGTGTAAAGTTAAAAATTTTTGGCTATAAGCTGGCTGTCAAAACTTTTAAATAATTAAGATTTTTACATATTTTTAAAGAAGCCTCTTCTGCTCATCAGGGCTGCATTCATTAGATAATAAAATACAGCAAAAACATAAATATTGTGAAATATAATTACCTTAACTGTTTTTTATTTGAACATATTTTAAAGAGATAGTTCATTTTGAAATTAATTTTTGGTATGTTTTAGCTTACCTCAAGGGCATCCAAGATGTAGGTGTCTTTGTTTCCGCAGTAGTTTCAATATTGATATTTTTAGGTCAAACCGTTTTTGTCTGTCAGTCATATAATGCAAGTCTATGGTCACCACCTCAAAGAGCATGCACAGAGAAGTCCAAATTAAACATGATTTAATGACTCGTACATGTAAGTACACATTGATGGCCTTAGACACGAAACGAGCGGTTTGTGTGAGAAAACGAACAGGTTTTATATCATTTTTACCTCTTGTTACCACAGCCACGTCCAAGTGATCTGAGGGCACTTTTGTGGTCAACTTGGTAAGAGGCGAAAACGAATGTAAATACTGTTCGTTTTCTCACACAAACCGCTCGTTTCGTGTCTTCGGCCATCAATGTGTATCTTACATTTACAGACAATAAATCACGTTTAATTTGGACTTCTCTGTGCATGCTCTTTGAGGTGGTGACCATAGACTTGCATTATATGACTGACAGACAAGAGCGGTTTGACCTAAAAATATCAAAATTGAAACTACTTGGGGTAAAAAAGACACCCAGTGAACTATCCATGTGATGGCAAAGCTGAATAATAACATTTTCTGGAGCATCAAATCATCATATTATCATGATTTCTGAAGGGTCATGTGACACTGAAGACTGGAGTAATGATGCTGAAAATTCAGCTTTGCATCACATGAATAAATTACTTGAATCTTAATTATTCAAAAATTTGAACCAACGTGTCTAAGAGAAAGAGTGTAAATACTGAATTGTGTACATCTCTTAAACATTAATTTTGTTAACTTTTAGCTTATGGATGCCCTCGAATCTTCCATGAACTAAAAGCCGCAAAACTCCAATTTTGATTTCAGATGCACTCCTAAAAGCCTCTCAAAACACTTTAACTATAGACGAGGTGTTTTGAAAAACAAAACTGACAGAGATGACAATCTGAAACCTTGCTTTATAAAAGTTTCAGGTAAAGAACTCTCGCACTTTAAATAGCTCTTTGGCGTAGAGCAATATCTGGAACAGCCCTCCATCACACCGCGTGCCTCAGACCAACAGACAGCGTCATAATTTTCAGGGCAGTCGCTATTTTCCTTTTTCCTTTTCCATTTCTCTGTCTTCCTTGTGGCAAGCTCAACTTGTAATGGTTGTCTTTAAATATTCATTCTCTTTCATTTCTATGTTTGACGCTGGGTTCGACCCAGAAAGACATGCTCAATGATTGAGCAGCGTCTACGTTTCCTTTTTACCTGCACGAGAACGTTTGAAAGGTTTTAGCAAAGCGTCACTCACTTCCAGTCACCTTTTCAAAAGGCCGGCTGAGAATAAAGTGTTGCACAGTCAGCGATGGAGAGAAGCGCGGAGGAGAGACAGCCGTGCTTTCAAGGATAGATGGAGTGTCGCTCTTCCAAAAAGAGTGATTGTAGACTCTGAGCAACTTAAGTGTTACCCATCAACGGAGATTATAAAGTAGCTCTATATCAATAAGCCTCATATTATGGGCTGAAATATGTGCCACCAGAAACTGAATTTGAACCATTTATATTTGAATTTGAATGGCTAAACTTCAATAATTGCATTGAAAAACTGAATTTAAATCACATAATTTGAAATTGTACTGTTTAATTAAAATTTTATTTATTCAAAAACTGAATCTGAATTGTATAATTTGAAATTGAATTTGTTTGTTTAGAACTGAAGTCCAATCAAATTTGATCCTCACTGAAAATTAAACTCTCTATATATCTTCACATTCAGTTCTCAAATTCAATTTCAAGTTACTGAGACAGACATCCGGGTATTTGGAGGATGAAGGAAAAGCAATCGAGTGCAGATCGATAGATGGTGTTCATTGGCGCTCGTTCGTTCGGGCTGGTGAGTCGAGTGTATTTTCTTAAGTTTTACCTTTGAACTGCACCTATTTTAACTCTCCATGGCTTACCGGACGGGGAGGTGGAGTAGCAACTATTTTAAAGAACACTTAAACTGTAGGCATCTGCCTGCTTTCTCTACTCCAGCTTTGAACTTAAAGGGTTAGTTCACCCAAAAATGAAAATTAAGTCATTAATTACTCACCCTCATGCTGTACCAACCCCGTAAGACCTTCGTTCATCTTCGGAACACAAATAAAGATATTTTTGATTAAATCTGAGAGCTGGATCACTCCTCCATAGACTGCCTAAGGGACTGGCTCTTGACGGCCCATAAAGTCATTAAAGAAAATGCTTAAATATTCCATGTGCCTACAGTGCCTCAACTATAAGTTTATCAAGCGACGAGACTACTTTTTGTGCGAAAAAAACAGAATAAACACAAATGAGAATGGACCAGTAGTCTCGGTATGGTTATTTGAGACATTTATGTACTTATAGAGTTGTAATCGCGTCCTCTTTGCAAGTATGGATGAGCAACACACAAACACTAACGCTGGCACAAAGTGTACAGATTCACTGAGGGCGGGGTCTATACCACACAATCACACACAATCAAACCCCTTGCTCAATTCTACGTCACAAAGAGCTGAATCTTAGAACAGCTCGATTTATTGAGATTGTAAAAAAACCACTGGGTGGATTTTTATCATTCTAGGGTGGTTTTGCTCACACACTGACAACACACATTTATGTTCAAACACCATGTAAAAGTGAATTTTCCATAATGCCTTTTAAGTCTCTTCATAATACAGAAACTGCATTGTTGAGGGTTTCAAATGAGTTTGTTACTTACCACGGACTCTGCTGCATTTGATACCTTAGACCATGGGATTTTAATCTTACGTCTAGAAGAATGTGTTGGTATCGAGGGTACTGCGTTGGCATGGTTCAAGTCGTATTTGTCTGAAAGAACTTTTTCAGTTCGCCTTGGAGAATTTGTCTCCTCAACGGCTTCTCTCACGTCTGGGGTCCCCCAGGGCTCCCATTTTGGGGCCTATATTGTTCGCCTTGTATTTTATTGCCCCTGGGTCATATCTTTAGGAAATTTGGAATATCGTTTCATATCTATGCTGATGACAACCAGATTTACCTGCCTCTGAAAAGAAAAGACACTTGTACGTTAGCGCCTTTACTACAGTGTCTTGAGGAAATTAAAGCCTGGACAAAATTTCTTACAGTATGTTTTAATAAAAACAAAACAGAGGTTATGCTTTTTACCCCCGGAGGTACTTATGAATCACCAAATTTTGATCTTGGTGAGTTGAATCCATTAGTGAAGCCCTATGTCAAAAATGTAGGCTTCACTATGGATTGTGATTTTAAATTGGAAAACAGATTAACTTGGTAGTTAAATCAAGATTTTTTCCAATTGAGACAACTCACCAAGGTGAAATCATTTCCCTCTTCTAGAGACTTTCAAAAACTCCCCCATATTTTCATCTCATTGCGTCTAGATTATTGGAATGACCTCTACATAGGCATTAGTCACTCTCTCTCAGACTGCAGAGGGTCCAGAATGCTACAGCTCGCTTGCTGACAGGTACAGGAAAGTGTGAACATATTACACCTGTTCTTTCCTCTCTTCACTGGTTGCCAGTTTCTTTTAGAATTAATTTCAAAATTCTGATGTTTGTTTTTAAATCGCTTCATGGCCTTGTTCCTAGGTATATGACATATATTGAGATTCCACGTAGCATTTATGCCAATATTAAAATATCAAAATATCAGCTCTGTAAGGGTCTAGAGCCTCCATTTTTGCACTCAGGTCTAAGTCTCATGGACCTCTATCAGAATCCAGAGTATGAGAGAAGATCGAGAGAAACTCAAAATTTCGGACCCTAAAAAATGACAGTGCCCTTTCGTTTTTTTTAATGAGTGAGAAATTAAGTTTCAACAATCTTCTCAGAAACTCTGGATTCTGATAGAGGGCCATGAGACTTAGACCTGAGATGAAAATGAGGCTCTAGACCCTTCCTGAGATGAGATATTGAGATATTTATAACGGCATAAATGTTATGTGGAATCTCAATATCTCAGCTCAGGAATGGTCTAGAGCCTCCATTTTTGCACTCAGGTCTACCGTCTCATGGCCCTCTATCAGAATCCATAGTTTTGAGAAGATTGGAGAAACTTAATTTTTTGCCCTGAAAAAAAAACATAAGGGGTACCACTGTCGTTTTTTTGGGGGGTCAAAATTTTTAGTTTCTCTGATCTTCTTGAAACTCTGGATTCTGATAGAGGGCCATGAGACTTAGACTTGAGTGCAAAATGGAGGCTCTAGACCCTTCCAGAGCTGAGATATTGATATATTTATAATGGCATAAATGCTATGTGGAATCTCAATATCTCAGCTCAGGAAGGGTCTAGAGCCTCCATTTTTGCACTCAGGTCTACGTCTCATGGCCCTCTTATCTGAATCCAGAGTTTTGAGAAGATTGGAGAAACTTCATTTTTTGGCCCTGAAAAAAAAACATAAGGGGTACCACTGTCGTTTTTTTGGGGGGGTCAACATTTTTGTTTCTCTGATCTTCTTGAAACTCTGGATTCCGATAGAGGGCAGTAAGACTTAGACTTGAGTGCAAAATGGAGGCTCTAGACCCTTCCAGAGCTAAGATATTGATATATTTATAATGGCATAAATGCTATGTGGAATCTCAATATCTCAGCTCAGGAAGGGTCTAGAGCCTCCATTTTTGCACTCAGGTCTCACGTCTCATGGCCCTCTATCAGAATCCAGAGTTTTGAGAAGATTGGAGAAACTTAATTTTTTGGCCCTGAAAAAAAAACATAAGGGGTACCACTGTCGTTTTTTTGGGGGGTCAAAATTTTTAGTTTCTCTGATCTTCTTGAAACTCTGGATTCCGATAGAGGGCCATGAGACTTAGACCTGAGTGCAAAAATGGAGGCTCTAGACCCTTCCAGAGCTGAGATATTGATATATTTATAATGGCATAAATGCTACGTGGAATCTTAATATCTCAGCTCAGGAAGGGTCTAGATTCTCCATTTTTGCACTCAGGTCTACGTCTCATGGCCCTCTATCAGAATCCAGAGTTTTGAGAAGATTGGAGAAACTTAATTTTTTGCCCCTGAAAAAAAAACATAAGGGGTACCACTGTCGTTTTTTTGGGGGGTCAGAAATTTTTAGTTTCTCTGATCTTCTTGAAACTCTGGATTCCGATAGAGGGCCATGAGCCTTAGACCTGAGTGCAAAAATGGAGGCTCTAGACCTTTCCAGAGCTGAGATATTAATATATTTATAATGGCATAAATGCTACATGGAATCTCAATATCTCAGCTCAGGAAGGGTCTAGAGCCTCCATTTTTGAACTCAGGTCTACGTCTCATGGCCCTCTGTCAGAATCCAGAGTTTTGAGAAGATTGGAGAAACTTAATTTTTGCCCCCCAAAAAAACATAAGGGGTACCACTGTCGTTTTTTTTGGGGGTCAGAATTTTTAGTTTCTCTGATCTTCTTAAAACTCTGCAATTCTGAGTAAAGGGCCATGAGACTAGACCTGAGTGCAAAAATTGAGGTTCTAGACCATTCCTGAGCTAAGATATTGATATATTTATAATGGCATAAATGCTACGTTGAATCTCAATATCTCAGCTCAGGAAGGGTCTAGAGCCTCCATTTTTGCACTCAGGTCTACGTCTCATGGCCCTCTTATCAGAATCCATAGTTTTGAGAAGATTGGAGAAACTTAATTTTTTGGCCCTGAAAAAAAAAACATAAGGGGTACCACTGTCGTTTTTTTGGGGGGTCAACATTTTTTGTTTCTCTGATCTTCTTGAAACTCTTGATTCCGATAGAGGGCAGTAAGACTTAGACTTGAGTGCAAAAATGGAGGCTCTAGACCCTTCCAGAGCTGAGATATTGATATATTTATAATGGCATAAATGCTATGTGGAATCTCAATATCTCAGCTCAGGAAGGGTCTAGAGCCTCCATTTTTGCACTCAGGTCTACGTCCCATGGCCCTCTATCAGAATCCAGAGTTTTGAGATGATTGGAGAAACTTAATCCCCCCCCCCCCAAAAAAAAAACATAAGGGGTACCACTGTCGTTTTTTTTGGGGTCAAAATTTTTAGTTTCTCTGATCTTCTTGAAACTCTGGATTCCGATAGAGGGCCATGAGACTTAGACTTGAGTGCAAAAATGGAGGCTCTAGACCCTTCCAGAGCTGAGATATTGATATATTTATAATGGCATAAATGCTACGTGGAATCTCAATATCTCAGCTCAGGAAGGGTCTAGAGCCTCCATTTTTGCACTCAGGTCTACGTCTCATGGCCCTCTATCAGAATCCATAGTTTTCAGAAGATTGGAGAAACTTAATTTTTTGGCCCTGAAAAAAAAACATAAGGGGTACCACTGTCGTTTTTTTGGGGGGTCAACATTTTTAGTTTCTCTGATCTTCTTGAAACTCTGGATTCCGATAGAGGGCCAGTGAGACTTAGACTTGAGTGCAAAAATGGAGGCTCTAGACCCTTCCAGAGCTGAGATATTGATATATTTATAATGGCATAAATGCTATGTGGAATCTCAATATCTCAGCTCAGGAAGGTTCTAGAGCCTCCATTTTGCACTCAGGTCTCACGTCTCATGGCCCTCTATCAGAATCCAGAGTTTTGAGAAGATTGGAGAAACTTAATTTTTTGCCCCTGAAAAAAAACATAAGGGGTACTACTGTCGTTTTTTTGGGGGTCAAAATTTTTAGTTTCTCTGATCTTCTTGAAACTCTGGATTCCGATAGAGGGCCATGAGACTTAGACCTGAGTGCAAAAATGGAGGCTCTAGACCCTTCCAGAGCTGAGATATTGATATATTTATAATGGCATAAATGCTACGTGGAATCTCAATATCTCAGCTCAGGAAGGGTCTAGAGCCTCCATTTTGCACTCAGGTCTACGTCTCATGGCCCTCTATCAGAATCCAGAGTTTTGAGAAGATTGGAGAAACTTAATTTTTTGGCCCCTGAAAAAAAACATAAGGGGTACCACTGTCGTTTTTTGGGGGGTCAAAATTTTTAGTTTCTCTGATCTTCTTGAAACTCTGGATTCCGATAGAGGGCCATGAGACTTAGACCTGAGTGCAAAAATGGAGGCTCTAGACCCTTCCAGAGCTGATATATTGATATATTTATAATGGCATAAATGCTACGTGGAATCTTAATATCTCAGCTCAGGGAGGGTCTAGATTCTCCATTTTTGCACTCAGGTCTACGTCTCATGGCCCTCTATCAGAATCCAGAGTTTTGAGAAGATTGGAGAAACTTAATTTTTTGCCCCTGAAAAAAAAACATAAGCGGTACCACTGTCGTTTTTTTTTGGGGGGTAAAAATTTTTAGTTTCTCTGATCTTCTTGAAACTCTGGATTCCGATAGAGGGCCATGAGACTTAGACCTGAGTGCAAAAATGGAGGCTCTAGACCCTTCCAGAGCTGAGATATTGATATATTTATAATGGCATAAATGCTACGTGGAATCTCAATATCTCAGCTCAGGAAGGGTCTAGAGCCTCCATTTTTGCACTCAGGTCTACGTCTCATGGCCCTCTGTCAGAATCCAGAGTTTTGAGAAGATTGGAGAAACTTAATTTTTCGCCCCCCCAAAAAAAACATAAGGGGTAACACTGTCATTTTTTTGGGGGTCAAAATTTTTTGTTTCCCTGATCTTCTTAAAACTCTGGGTTCCGATAGAGGGCCATGAGACTTAGACTTGAGTGCAAAAATGGAGGCTCAGACCCTTCCAGAGCTGAGATATTGATATATTTATAATGGCATAAATGCTATGTGGAATCTCAATATCTCAGCTCAGGAAGGGTCTAGAGCCTCCATTTTTGCACTCAGGTCTACGTCTCATGGCCCTCTATCAGAATCCAGAGTTTTGAGAAGATTGGAGAAACTTAATTTTTTGCCCCTGAAAAAAAACATAAGGGGTACCACTGTCGTTTTTTTGGGGGTCAAAATTGTTAGTTTCTCTGATCTTCTTGAAACTCTGGATTCCGATAGAGGGCCATGAGACTTAGACCTGAGTGCAAAATGGAGGCTCTAGACCCTTCCAGAGCTGAGATATTGATATATTTATAATGGCATAAATGCTATGTGGAATCTCAATATCTCAGCTCAGGAATGGTCTAGAGCCTCCATTTTTGCACTCAGGTCTACGTCTCATGGCCCTCTATCAGAATCCAGAGTTTTGAGAAGATTGGAGAAACTTAATTTTTTGGCCCCTGAAAAAAACATAAGGGGTACCACTGTCGTTTTTTTGGGGGTCAAAATTTTTAGTTTCTCTGATCTTCTCTGAAACTCTGGATTTCTGATAGAGGGCCATGAGACTTAGACCTGAGTGCAAAAATGGAGGCTCTAGACCCTTCCAGAGCTGAGATATTGATATATTTATAATGGCATAAATGCTACGTGGAATCTCAATATCTCAGCTCAGGAATGGTCTAGAGCCTCCATTTTTGCACTCAGGTCTACGTCTCATGGCCCTCTATCAGAATCCAGAGTTTTGAGAAGATTGGAGAAACTTAATTTTTCGCCCCCCCCAAAAAAAACATAAGGGGTACCACTGTCGTTTTTTTGGGGGTCAAAATTTTTAGTTTCTCTGATCTTCTTGAAACTCTGGATTCCGATAGAGGGCCATGAGACTTAGACCTGAGTGCAAAATGAGGCTCTAGACCCTTCCAGAGCTGAGATATTGATATATTTATAATGGCATAAATGCTACGTGGAATCTCAATATCTCAGCTCAGGAATGGTCTAGAGCCTCCATTTTTGCACTCAGGTCTACGTGTCATGGCCCTCTATCAGAATCCAGAGTTTTGAGAAGATTGGAGTAACTTAATTTTTCACCCCCAAAAAAAAACATAAGGGGTACCACTGTCGTTTTTTTGGGGGGTCAAAATTTTTAGTTTCTCTGATCTTCTTGAAACTCTGGATTCCGATAGAGGGCCATGAGACTTAGACCTGAGTGCAAAAATGGAGGTTCTAGACCATTCCTGAGCTAAGATATTGATATATTTATAATGGCATAAATGCTACGTTGAATCTCAATATCTCAGCTCAGGAAGGGTCTAGAGCCTCCATTTTTGCACTCAGGTCTACGTCTCATGGCCCTCTATCAGAATCCATTGTTTTGAGAAGATTGGAGAAACTTAATTTTTTGGCCCTGAAAAAAAAACATAAGGGGTACCACTGTCGTTTTTTTGGGGGGTCAACATTTTTTGTTTCTTTGATCTTCTTGAAACTCTTGATTCCGATAGAGGGCAGTAAGACTTAGACTTGAGTGCAAAAATGGAGGCTCTAGACCCTTCCAGAGCTGAGATATTGATATATTTATAATGGCATAAATGCTATGTGGAATCTCAATATCTCAGCTCAGGAAGGGTCTAGAGCCTCCATTTTGCACTCAGGTCTCACGTCCCATGACCCTCTATCAGAATCCAGAGTTTTGAGAAGATTGGAGAAACTTAATTCCCCCCCCCCCCAAAAAAAACATAAGGGGTACCACTGTCGTTTTTTTGGGGTCAAAATTTTTAGTTTCTCTGATCTTCTTGAAACTCTGGATTCCGATAGAGGGCCATGAGACTTAGACTTGAGTGCAAAAATGGAGGCTCTAGACCTTTCCAGAGCTGAGATATTGATATATTTATAATGGCATAAATGCTATGTGGAATCTCAATATCTCAGCTCAGGAAGGGTCTAGAGCCTCCATTTTGCACTCAGGTGTACGTCTCATGGCCCTCCATCAGAATCTAGAGTTTTGAGAAGATTGGAGAAACTTAATTTTTTGCCCCTGAAAAAAAACATAAGGGGTACCACTGTCGTTTTTTTGGGGGGTCAAAATTTTTAGTTTCTCTGATCTTCTTGAAACTCTGGATTCCGATAGAGGGCCATGAGACTTAGACCTGAGTGCAAAAATGGAGGCTCTAGACCCTTCCAGAGCTGAGATATTGATATATTTATAATGGCATAAATGCTACGTGGAATCTCAATATCTCAGCTCAGGAAGGGTCTAGAGCCTCCATTTTGCACTCAGGTCTCCGTCTCATGGCCCTCTATCAGAATCCAGAGTTTTGAGAAGATTGGAGAAACTTAATTTTTTGGCCCCTGAAAAAAAAACATAAGGGGTACCACTGTCGTTTTTTTGGGGGGTCAAAATTTTTAGTTTCTCTGATCTTCTTGAAACTCTGGATTCCGATAGAGGGCCATGAGACTTAGACCTGAGTGCAAAAATGGAGGCTCTAGACCCTTCCAGAGCTGAGATATTGATATATTTATAATGGCATAAATGCTATGTGGAATCTCAATATCTCAGCTCAGGAAGGGTCTAGAGCCTCCATTTTTGCACTCAGGTCTACGTCTCATGGCCCTCTGTCAGAATCCAGAGTTTTGAGAAGATTGGAGAAACTTAATTTTTCGCCCCCCCCAAAAAAAACATAAGGGGTACCACTGTCATTTTTTGGGGGGTCAAAATTTTTTGTTTCCCTGATCTTTTTAAAACTCTGGAGTTCAGATAGAGGGCCATGAGACTTAGACTCTGAGTGCAAAAATGGAGGCTCTAGACCCTTCCAGAGCTGAGATATTGATATATTTATAATGGCATAAATGCTATGTGGAATCTCAATATCTCAGCTCAGGAAGGGTCTAGAGCCTCAATTTTTGCACTCAGGTCTACGTCTCATGGCCCTCTATCAGAATCCAGAGTTTTGAGAAGATTGGAGAAACTTATTTTTTGCCCCTGAAAAAAAACATAAGGGGTACCACTGTCGTTTATTTGGGGGTCAAAATTGTTAGTTTCTCTGATCTTCTTGAAACTCTGGATTCCGATAGAGGGCCATGAGACTTAGACCTGAGTGCAAAATGGAGGCTCTAGACCCTTCCAGAGCTGAGATATTGATATATTTATAATGGCGTAAATGCTATGTAGAATCTCAATATCTCAGCTCAGGAATGGTCTCAGAGCCTCATTTTGCACTCAGGTCTACGTCTCATGGCCCTCTATCAGAATCCAGAGTTTTGAGAAGATTGGAGAAACTTAATTTTTGGCCCTGAAAAAAAACATAAGGGGTACCACTGTCGTTTTTTTGGGGGGGTCAAAATTTTTTGTTTCTCTGATCTTCTTGAAACTCTGGATTCCAATAGAGGGCCATGAGACTTAGACCTGAGTGCAAAAATGGAGGCTCTAGACCCTTCCAGGCTGAGATATTGATATATTTATAATGGCATAAATGCTACGTGGAATCTCAATATCTCAGCTCAGGAATGGTCTAGAGCCTCCAATTTGTGCACTCAGGTCTACGTCTCATGGCCCTCTATCAGAATCCAGAGTTTTGAGAAGATTGGAGAAACTTAATTTTGCGCCCCCCCAAAAAAACATAAGGGGTACCACTGTCGTTTTTTGGGGGTCAAAATTTTTAGTTTCTCTGATCTTCTTGAAACTCTGGATTCCGATAGAGGGCCAGTGAGACTTATGCTGCGTCCGAAATCTCCCATTACTCACTATATAGTGGACTATATAGTGAGCTCGCCATTTTGTAGTGCTGTCCGAATGTATAGTGATGATTATTATACCCTATATAGTCCACTCAATGTATCCCAGAATGCATTTTGAAAAGTAGTGAACAACCGATGGTCACTAGCCTAAGCCCTACATACCATCATGCATTGCGCTGATCGTAAAAATAAGTTATAATCATGTGTGGAGTAGGGCATTATAACAAAAACGGCCAGAATTCACTTTTAGTTTTTAAATTTTGGAGAAATAAGCTCAATATAATGTAATGTATTTATTTTTAAAAATCTATTTAGCCCAGAGCCGGCTCGGCACCAGCTGACAGATGATGTAATCAACGGCGCAGAGAGACGATCGAGTAGTGTCCGAAAGTGGTGTTTCTATTGTGCTGGTGAGCTCACTATATAGTGCTCTGCCCTCTAACCCCAACATAGGGGGTAGGGAGTAGTGCTTTGAGTGGAGATTTCGGACGCAGCATTAGACTTGAGTGCAAAAATGGAGGCTCTCAGACCCTTCCAGAGCTGAGATATTGATATATTTATAATGGCATAAATGCTACGTGGAATCTCAATATCTCAGCTCAGGAATGGTCTAGAGCCTCCATTTTTGCACTCAGGTCTACGTGTCATGGCCCTCTATCAGAATCCAGAGTTTTGAGAAGATTGGAGAAACTTAATTTTTCACCCCGAAAAAAACATAAGGGGTACCACTGTCGTTTTTTGGGGGGTCAAAATTTTTAGTTTCTCTGATCTTCTTGAAACTCTGAATTCGATAGAGGGCCATGAGACTTAGACCTGAGTGCAAAAATGGAGGCTATAGACCATTCCTGAGCTAAGATATTGATATATTTATAATGGCATAAATGCTACGTTGAATCTCAATATCTCAGCTCAGGAAGGGTCTAGAGCCTCCATTTTGCACTCAGGTCTACGTCTCATGGCACTCTATCAGAATCCATTGTTTTGAGAAGATTGGAGAAACTTAATTTTTTGGCCCTGAAAAAAAAAAAACATAAGGGGTACCACTGTCGTTTTTTTGGGGGGTCAACATTTTTTGTTTCTCTGATCTTCTTGAAACTCTTGATTCCGATAGAGGGCAGTAAGACTTAGACTTGAGTGCAAAAATGGAGGCTCTAGACCCTTCCAGAGCTGAGATATTGATATATTTATAATGGCATAAATGCTATGTGGAATCTCAATATCTCAGCTCAGGAAGGGTCTAGAGCCTCCATTTTTGCACTCAGGTCTACGTCCCATGGCCCTCTATCAGAATCCAGAGTTTTGAGAAGATTGGAGAAACTTAATTCCCCCCCCCCCCCAAAAAAAACATAAGGGGTACCACTGTCGTTTTTTTGGGGTCAAAATTTTTAGTTTCTCTGATCTTCTTGAAACTCTGGATTCCGATAGAGGGCCATGAGACTTAGACTTGAGTGCAAAAATGGAGGCTCTAGACCCTTCCAGAGCTGAGATATTGATATGTTTATAATGGCATAAATGCTATGTGGAATCTCAATATCTCAGCTCAGGAAGGGTCTAGAGCCTCCATTTTGCACTCAGGCTCTACGTCTCATGGCCCTCTATCAGAATCCAGAGTTTTGAGAAGATTGGAGAAACTTAATTTTTTGCCCCTGAAAAAAAAACATAAGGGGTACCACTGTCGTATTTTTTGGGGGTCAAAATTTTTAGTTTCTCTGATCTTCTTGAAACTCTGGATTCCGATAGAGGGCCATGAGACTTAGACCTGAGTGCAAAAATGGAGGCTCTAGACCCTTCCAGAGCTGAGATATTGATCTATTTATAATGGCATAAATGCTGTGTGGAATCTCAATATCTCAGCTCAGGGAAGGGTCTAGAGCCTCCATTTTAACACTCATGTCTACGTCTCATGGCCCTCTGTCAGAATCCAGAGTTTTGAGAAGATTGGAGAAACTTAATTTTTCGCCCCCCCAAAAAAACATAAGGGGTAACATGTCATTTTTTTGTGGGGTCAAAATTTTTTGTTTCTCTGATCTTCTTAAAACTCTGGAATTCGATAGAGGGCCATGAGACTTAGACCTGAGTGCAAAAATGGAGGCTCTAGACCCTTCCAGAGCTGAGATATTGATATATTTATAATGGAATAAATGCTATGTGGAATCTCAATATCTCAGCTCAGGAATGGTCTAGAGCCTCAATTTTTGCACTCAGGTCTACGTCTCATGGCCCTCTATCAGAATCCATAGTTTTGAGAAGATTGGAGAAACTTAATTTTTCGCCCCCCCCCCCCCAAAAAAAACATAAGGGGTACCACTGTCGTTTTTTTGGGGGGGTCAACATTTCTTGTTTCTCTGATCTTCTTGAAACTCTGGATTCCGATAGAGGGCAGTAAGACTTACTAGAGCCTCCATTTTTGCACTCAGGTGTACGTCTCATGGCCCTCTATCAGAATCTAGAGTTTTGAGAAGATTGGAGAAACTTAATTTTTTGCCCCTGAAAAAAAAACATAAGGGGTACCACTGTCGTTTTTTTGGGGGGTCAACATTTTTAGTTTCTCTGATCTTCTTGAAACTCTGATTCCGAATAGAGGGCAGTAAGACTTAGACTTGAGTGCAAAAATGGAGGCTCTGACCCTTCCAGAGCTGAGATATTGATATATTTATAATGGCATAAATGCTATGTGGAATCTCAATATCTCAGCTCAGGAAGGGTCTAGAGCCTCCATTTTTGCACTCAGGTCTACGTCTCATGGCCCTCTATCAGAATCCATTGTTTTGAGAAGATTGGAGAAACTTAATTTTTTGGCCCTGAAAAAAAAAACATAAGGGGTACCACTGTCGTTTTTTTGGGGGGGTCAACATTTTTTTGTTTCTCTGATCTTCTTGAAACTCTTGATTCCGATAGAGGGCAGTAAGACTTAGACTTGAGTGCAAAAATGAAGGCTCTAGACCCTTCCAGAGCTGAGATATTGATATATTTATAAAGGCATAAATGCTATGTGGAATCTCAATATCTCAGCTCAGGAAGGGTCTAGAGCCTCCATTTTTGCACTCAGGTCTACGTCCCATGGCCCTCTATCAGAATCCAGAGTTTTGAGAAGATTGGAGAAACTTAATCCCCCCCCCCCCCAAAAAAAAAAAAACATAAGGGGTACCACTGTCGTTTTTTTGGGGTCAAAATTTTTAGTTTCTCTGATCTTCTTGAAACCCTGGATTCCGATAGAGGGCCATGAGACTTAGACTTAGAGTGCAAAAATGGAGGCTCTAGACCCTTCCAGAGCTGAGATATTAATATATTTATAATGGCATAAATGCTATGTGGAATCTCAATATCTCAGCTCAGGAAGGGTCTAGAGCCTCCATTTTTGCACTCAGGTCTACGTCTCATGGCCCTCTATCAGAATCCAGAGTTTTGAGAAGATTGGAGAAACTTAATTTTTTGCCCCTGAAAAAAAAACATAAGGGGTACCACTGTCATATTTTTTGGGGGTCAAAATTTTTAGTTTCTCTGATCTTCTTGAAACTCTGGATTCCCATAGAGGGCCATGAGACTTAGACCTGAGTGCAAAAATGGAGGCTCTAGACCCTTCCAGAGCTGAGATATTGATCTATTTATAATGGCATAAATGCTGTGTGGAATCTCAATATCTCAGCTCAGGAAGGGTCTAGAGCCTCCATTTTAACACTCATGTCTACGTCTCATGGCCCTCTGTCAGAATCCAGAGTTTTGAGAAGATTGGAGAAACATAATTTTTCGCCCCCCAAAAAAACATAAGGGGTAACAGTTATTTTTTTGTGGGGTCAAAATTTTTTGTTTCTCTGATCTTCTTAAAACTCTGGAATTCGAATAGAGGGCCATGAGACTTAGACCTGAGTGCAAAAATGGAGGCTCTAGACCCTTCCAGAGCTGAGATATTGATATATTTATAATGGAATAAATGCTATGTGGAATCTCAATATCTCAGCTCAGGAATGGTCTAGAGCCTCCATTTTTGCACTCAGGTCTACGTCTCATGGTCCTCTATCAGAATCCATAGTTTTGAGAAGATTGGAGAAACTTAATTTTTCGCCCCCCCCCCCAAAAAAAAACATAAGGGGTACCACTGTCGTTTTTTTGGGGGGGTCAACATTTCTTGTTTCTCTGATCTTCTTGAAACTCTGGATTCCGATAGAGGGCAGTAAGACTTACTAGAGCCTCCATTTTTGCACTCAGGTGTACGTCTCATGGCCCTCTATCAGAATCTAGAGTTTTGAGAAGATTGAAGAAACTTAATTTTTTGCCCCCTAAAAAAAAACATAAGGGGTACCACTGTCGTTTTTTTGGGGGGTCAAAATTTTTAGTTTCTCTGATCTTCTTGAAACTCTGGATTCCGATAGAGGGCCATGAGACTTAGACCTGAGTGCAAAATGGAGGCTCTAGACCCTTCCAGAGCTGAGATATTGATATATTTATAATGGCATAAATGCTACGTGGAATCTCAATATCTCAGCTCAGGAAGGGTCTAGAGCCTCCATTTTTGCACTCAGGTCTACGTCTCATGGCCCTCTATCAGAATCCAGAGTTTTGAGAAGATTGGAGAAACTTAATTTTTTGGCCCTGAAAAAAAAAAGATAAGGGGTACCACTGTCGTTTTTTTGGGGGGTCAAAATTTTTTAGTTTCTCTGATCTTCTTGAAACTCTGAATTCCGATAGAGGGCCATGAGACTTAGACCTGAGTGCAAAAATGGAGGCTCTAGACCCTTCCAGAGCTGAGATATTGATATATTTATAATGGCATAAATGCTACGATGGAATCTTAATATCTCAGCTCAGGAAGGGTCTAGATTCTCCATTTTTGCACTCAGGTGTACGTCTCATGGCCCTCTATCAGAATCCATAGTTTTGAGAAGATTGGAGAAACTTAATTTTTGCCCCCCCCCCCCCCCAAAAAAAAACATAAGGGGTACCACTGTCGTTTTTTGGGGGGGGTCAACATTTCTTGTTTCTCTGATCTTCTTGAAACTCTGGATTCCGATAGAGGGCAGTAAGACTTACTAGAGCCTCCATTTTTGCACTCAGGTCTACGTCTCATGGCCCTCTGTCAGAATCCAGAGTTTTGAGAAGATTGGAGAAACTTAATTCCCCCCTCCCCCCCCAAAAAAAAACATAAGGGGTACCACTGTCGTTTTTTTGGGGGGTCAAAATTTTTAGTTTCTCTGATCTTCTTGAAACTCTGGATTCCGAATAGAGGGCCATGAGACTTAGACTTGAGTGCAAAAATGGAGGCTCTAGACCCTTCCAGAGCTGAGATATTGATATATTTATAATGGCATAAATGCTATGTGGAATCTCAATATCTCAGCTCAGGAAGGGTCTAGAGCCTCCATTTTTGCACTCAGGTCTCACGTCTCATGGCCCTCTATCAGAATCCAGAGTTTTGAGAAGATTGGAGAAACTTAATTTTTTGCCCCTGAAAAAAAACATAAGGGGTACCACTGTCGTTTTTTTGGGGGTCAAAATTTTTAGTTTCTCTGATCTTCTCTGAAACTCTGGGATTCCGAATAGAGGGCCATGAGACTTAGACCTGAGTGCAAAATGGAGGCTCTAGACCCTTCCAGAGCTGAGATATTGATATATTTATAATGGCATAAAAACTATGTGGAATCTCAATATCTCAGCTCAGGAATGGTCTAGAGCCTCCATTTTTGCACTCAGGTCTACGTCTCATGGCCCTCTATCAGAATCCAGAGTTTTGAGAAGATTGGAGAAACTTAATTTTTCGCCCCCCCCAAAAAAAACATAAGTGGTACCACTGTCGTTTTTTTTGGGGTCAAAATTTTTAGTTTCGCTGATCTTCTTGAAACTCTGGATTTCCGATAGAGGGCCATGAGATTTAGACTTGAGTGCAAAAATGAAGGCTCTAGACCCTTCCAGAGCTGAGATATTGATATATTTATAATGGCATAAATGCTATGTGGAATCTCAATATCTCAGCTCAGGAAGGGTCTAGAGCCTCCATTTTTGCACTCAGGTCTACGTCTCATGGCCCTCTATCAGAATCCAGAGTTTTGAGAAGATTGGAGAAACTTAATTTTTCACCCCTCAAAAAAAAACATAAGGGGTAACACTGTCATTTTTTTGTGGGGTCAAAATTTTTTGTTTCTCTGATCTTCTTAAAATTCTGGATTCGAATAGAGGGCCATGAGACTTAGACCTGAGTGCAAAAATGGAGGCTCTAGACCCTTCCAGAGCTGAGATATTGATATTTTTGTAATGGCATAAATGCTATGTGGAATCTCAATATCTCAGCTCAGGAAGGGTCTAGAGCCTCCATTTTAACACTCATGTCTACGTCTCATGGCCCTCTGTCAGAATCCCAGAGTTTTGAGAAGATTGGAGAAACTTAATTTTTCACCCCCAAAAAAAAACATAAGGGGTAACACTGTCATTTTTTTGTGGGGTCAAAATTTTTTGTTTCTCTGATCTTCTTAAAACTCTGGATTTCGATAGAGGGCCATGAGACTTAGACCTGAGTGCAAAATGGAGGCTCTAGACCCTTCCAGAGCTGAGATATTGATATTTTTATAATGGCATAAATGCTATGTGGAATCTCAATATCTCAGCTCAGGAATGGTCTAGAGCCTCCATTTTTGCACTCAGGTCTACGTCTCATGGCCCTCTATCAGAATCCATAGTTTTGAGAAGATTGGAGAAACTTAATTTTTCGCCCCCCCCCCCCCAAAAAAAACATAAGGGGTACCACTGTCGTTTTTTTGGGGGGGTCAACATTCTTGTTTCTCTGATCTTCTTGAAACTCTGGATTCCGATAGAGTGCAGTAAGACTTACTAGAGCCTCCATTTTTGCACTCAGGTGTACGTCTCATGGCCCTCTATCAGAATCTAGAGTTTTGAGAAGATTGGAGAAACTTAATTTTTTGCCCCTGAAAAAAAACATAAGGGGTACCACTGTCGTTTTTTTGGGGGGTTAAAATTTTTAGTTTCTCTGATCTTCTTGAAACTCTGGGATTCGATAGAGGGCCATGAGACTTAGACCTGAGTGCAAAATGGAGGCTCTGACCCTTCCAGAGCTGAGATATTGATATATTTATAATGGCATAAATGCTACGTGAAATCTCAATATCTCAGCTCAGGAAAGGTCTAGAGCCTCCATTTTTGCACTCAGGTCTACGTCTCATGGCCCTCTGTCAGAATCCAGAATTTTGAGAAGATTGGAGAAACTTAATTTTTCGCCCCCCAAAAAAAACATAAGGGGTAACACTGTCATTTTTTTGGGGGGTCAAAATTTTTTGTTTCTTTGATCTTCTTAAAACTCTGGATTCCGATAGAGGGCCATGAGACTTAGACTTGAGTGCAAAAATGGAGGCTCTAGACCCTTCCAGAGCTGAGATATTGATATATTTATAATGGCATAAATGCTATGTGGAATCTCAATATCTCAGCTCAGGAAGGGTCTAGAGCCTCCATTTTTGCACTCAGGTCTACGTCTCATGGCCCTCTATCAGAATCCAGAGTTTTGAGAAGATTGGAGAAACTTAATTTTTTGCCCCTGAAAACAAAACATAAGGGGTACCACTGTCGTTTTTTTGGGGGTCAAAATTGTTAGTTTCTCTGATCTTCTTGAAACTCTGGATTCCGATAGAGGGCCATGAGACTTAGACCTGAGTGCAAAATGGAGGCTCTAGACCCTTCCAGAGCTGAGATATTGATATATTTATAATGGCATAAATGCTACGTGGAATCTCAATATCTCAGCTCAGGAATGGTCTAGAGCCTCCATTTTTGCACTCAGGTCTCACGTCTCATGGCCCTCTATCAGAATCCAGAGTTTTGAGAAGATTGGAGAAACTTAATTTTTTGGCCCCTGAAAAAAAACATAAGGGGTACCACTGTCGTTTTTTGGGGGGTCAGAAATTTTTAGTTTCTCTGATCTTCTTGAAACTCTGGATTCCGATAGAGGGCCATGAGACTTAGACCTGAGTGCAAAAATGGAGGCTCTAGACCCTTCCAGAGCTGAGATATTGATATATTTATAATGGCATAAATGCTACGTGGAATCTCAATATCTCAGCTCAGGAATGGTCTAGAGCCTCCATTTTTGCACTCAGGTCTACGTCTCATGGCCTCCTACCAGAATCCACAGTAGTTTTGAGAAGATTGGAAAAACTTAATTTTTCGCCCCCCCCCACAAAAAAAACAAAAAAAAAAACATGCACGACCACTCTTTGGGTTTTTTTGGGATGTGCAGGGCTGTGTGATGGATTGCGGCTCTTATTTTTTATTTATTTCTCTCCTCAAGACTGATGACCTGTCGGGATTATGTGTTAGTGATGATGATGTGCGTTTCTGGTCTTGGTTACAGTTAACCCAGTGATTCATCTCGGTGCCAGAGGCAGCAGGCAGCGCACGCTTTTATTTTATTTTCTATTGCTGAGCCTATGCCGTGATTCGGCTCAGGAGATTTGACTGTGGCATAAGAGGAATAATGCTGGCTGAGAATAGAGATTTAATTTCAGGGTGTGCTGTGGATATGGTGGAGTTCAGGGACGGATTTATGGTTTCTACTGGTTCTCACATGGGGTCAGCTCTCTTTTATCGAGTGCAGTGCCCATGCGCTGCGTCTGGAAATCGCATACTGTATGAGTAGGTACTGGCATTTGAATGTCTTGAGCAGTTGAAGGGTATCCTGTAGAATATGAATGAAAAAATTAGATCGTACTACATCACCATGTTCCTCTCCGTGACCTGTGAGTGTCGCTGCATCGCTCACTCCAGTTAGAATCTTTCAGTATGGCCTCATGAGTAGTGAAGATGCAGCGAAAGTGAATCTCTGCAGAAGTCATAGGGTAATTTACAGACTTCCACTGCTGTTTGCAAATGCAGATGTATTTCATCTGTACTCTTTTAGCAACCTGTATTCAATGGTCTGTAGTAGGAAGTATTGGATTTCAACACATTTTGTCACTCCAACACATCATACCCCTAGCAACCATTCAGAACACCTCAGCCATCACACAGACAGACACACTAAACATTCAGAACACCTAAGCCATCACACAACGACACACTAAACATTCAGAACACCTCCACCCATCACACAGACGACACACTAAAACATCAAAAGACACCTTAGCAACGCAAAGCAACACCCTGGCGACACCCACACCATTACCAAACAAGAAACAACAAAACGGTGCCTTATTGGTTTTAACCTGCATTCATTTTCAGTAATATTCAATCTCATGCTGTACAATGTTATTTGATGTCAGTAATGCCAAACTGCATTGATTTGAGATGTTTTGTGGCTACAAAAAATTTCAGAGCTTAAAGCTACAGCGAAATGAAACATTTAAGCAAATAGTGACAGTATGTTCCTCACAAATATGACTTCAAAGACTTGGAACAATACCAGTAATATTGAAGTAATTTTATGTGGCCATTTTGTCTATTTTGGAGCATGACAGTGTTTGCACTCTAATTTATGCAAAACGGCAGCCTCAATATTTATTTAAACATTCCTTTGTGTTTCATACAGTTTGGAATAACATAAGATTAGTAAATAATAACAGAATTTCATTTTATATGAACTATAAATTAAACTTAATTCTCCAGAGAGAGTTGTGACCTTTTCATTGACAACTGGCATCTGTTTATAATTTATGGATGTCACTCTGATGGATGTTTAAGTAAATTGAATATCCACTTTCAAAACAAACCAACTTCCTCCCTGCAAGTGAATTCACTCATATGATATAAGTAAAACCAATATCATCAATCGTCTATAATCTTACGACTGTAATTATGGTAAGCTCAGGTGTATAGAACTGTCTAACTCTAAAGACAACTCTTAAAAACACAAGCAGTGTCGTAAACGTTCTGCCAGGTCCAACTTCAG